>MU831755.1:0-109636 GCA_029204225.1 Diphasiastrum complanatum
CCGCATCACCCTGTAATGCACTCCATACCCTCAAGATATGTACCACCTCCAGGTACACTCCATGCTGCTATCTCCAAGTAGGTATGGCCCATCCCTAGATCACACATATGATGCACCAGCTAAAGATCATCGTCCATACATTAAATGACATGTCATACCTGAGCAACTGTAGCATCTCCTGAGTGCACCCCAATGGACTCGTCATCCACATACCCTACAGTGCTATCCCTACCAGTATTCCAATGCCATCCCTGATCACAAAGATTGAGCATCTACCCTGTAGATCCCCACATGTATTCTCCCAAGCTAGATCCAAAGCTGATCATGTGAATGATTAAAATCCATTCCCTGAGAATACATGATGTCCGTTTGAGGTTGGAAAATCACAAAACAACTGACGGGGTGAGAGACTGGTATCACTAAAATATGGCTTGATCAAAATTGACTTTCCGACTGCAAAAAGAAAAAAACATCACACTTACCACTCACCAAGAGCATCCAAAGTGTGATTATTGACCTGTTCTTCATCTCTCCATGTGTCCCACACACAGCTCATCCAATGCAAGTCCGCTATCTTGTCCAATGGCTTCCACCTGGCACCACCTCGCACTTTCATCACCTATGACCACCAATATGTGTATACTCCAAGCTAGCCAATTTTTTTTGAATTTTCAAGCTATAGATGCATGTGTCAATGCAGCTATCACCTGACTCGACAATGCCACTGCCGATCATGCCTATGAGAGCGTTCCTCCAAAATGCCACTTGAGATTGGTCGGTTCTAACTCCAAGAGTTGAACCTGATCACAAAAATTTTTCACTGTAAATGGTATACCATGCCTACCTCTTACCTGTGATTGCTTGCCCTCTCAAAATTGTCGCCAATGATGAGTAGTCATGCCGCCAAACTGCACTTTTGTTGCCAATACTAGCTTTTTTCCACAATTTCGCTATTATTCGTCCATACTACATTTAACCCTCCCAAACACCCTATTACCTATCAAGAGTAAGTAATAATAATTTAGAAGTGATTATGCCTCATTGTACCGCCTGTAGTAGGTTTCATCGGCCAAAACATTGCCCCAAATATGGCCCCTACGGTACACAAATGGCGAATGTATAGCCTCACTAGGTCACCTGCACTCCGCTCAATAGAATGGTGATCGAAACTCCCCAAAACACTTTTATTCCTACTCTATGATGTCGCTCTGTCCGCTGGCTTTTGAGCAACATTTCAGGGGCCATTTTAGGCCCAAGGATGGCCAATATAGGTGCCTTTTAGCAAGGTTAGGCCCTCTCCAAAAATAGCTTGCCAAAAATGAACTAGAACTTCATTCTGAAGTTTCTTAATGAGGAATAGCCATTCTAAATGGCGGGTCCTTCAATTGCATTTCACATAAATGATTTTTAATGAAAGAAAAGCCAGTATTTCTTCATTGCCTTTTAGGCCCCTTTCAATTCAATCCCATTGGTTGGTTTGGATCTGATGGTCCACACTGCTCCCCCGAGCCTTTGATCGCGATCGTAGATAAGCCTCTTCTTGATTTCGACCAGATCTCATATCTGCATTGATCCATGCTCCACAGGTCTGCCAGCCACTTATGACACTAAGCTCTTACTCCAGTTCACCGTGCATGCTAGCAGCGACTGCCCCTTCTCCTTCTCCTTTGTTCTAGCTATGGTTGCTCTCTTTTGTAGGTGGATATGCTGCCCACTGCTCAGATGGATCAGTGCTCCTTCCTCTCCACGGCTGCCCACGACTAATTGTCACCCTCTTGCAGGCATCAGGGCACTCTCCATCACACATTTACAGATCCAAAAGTGACTCTCTACAAAGAGAGATCCATGGTTTTTCTCATTAAAACCCTAGTTTGCCCATTACTTCCACAACTGAGAAGAAGAATCAATTGCTCTTCTCCTGCTTTTTGTTGTCGCTGACAATTTACCACAAGCTTGACCCCTACTATAAGATATATGAATAGCAATTTATAGTGCCCACTTCCATCAAGTAGAGAGAAAGATCTGCAGCTTTACATTTTCCGTTCAACTAGCAACTTTTTGCAATTCCCAAAATTGCTTCTTTCTCTTCCCACTGTAAATGGATGTCAAACTCTTCTCATACTGAGGAAACCACTACCCTGCTTTCTCATACGATCCTCTCCGCTCAACAATTACCCAAACTAATGTGAGAGTTCTGGCCAGCTTTCCGTGAAAGCCATTTTGAGCAATTTTTTTGTGAATTCTCCCCAGAATCCACCTACGACGATTGTTCTGATCTTCCCCGAAGCTCTGATTGAAGGAACTTTGCTGTCTCCTACCATCCAGACTGCCGAATACCTTGTATGGAGTCCTCTCTCCTAAGACAGTCTGAGTGCTATTTTTCTTGGTGAAACACGCTCTATCCCATAGCTTCACGGATCGTGCATCCTACATCACCCTGATGCTTTAATACCAAGTTGAAATTCTGATATAATCTAGTGCAGTATGCAGATCACATCACACAATCACCATAGCCACTCCTCACAAGCTCTCAAAGATGCACAACAAAAGTTATAGATTACAAAGAGAAAACTATACATATACCAAAAGCCCCAACATGCATGGGCTCGACAAGTGTCAACACACCAAAATAGGCACCTGTCTGAGGCCCAACATGGGCTAAACGACTGACAAACTAAGGACATGCCCCTGAGTATAACAATGCTATAAAAAATACATTGTACATGCTAATTTTCCTACGTGTGGCTACCCGGCTAACCTAAGTAGCCGTCTACGGATCAGTGTCCGAATCAATATTTCCTAATGGGTCTCGAACACAACTGAATACAACAATCTAATTAACAGTTGTACACTAACTACAATACACATTTAGAGCTTACATGAAATGTATATCATATTAACTCTGGTTTCTAACTCAAATGGCCATTACAAAATATTTACATTGATTGAAGCACCAATATGCTACATGTCTTCAATGTGTAAGTCTATATCTACATCACATGTAACACGAGTATTAGAATGATCTGATTCTTCAAAAGACTTGACCAGCTGAACCAGATTTCAAACATTTCATATTTTCCATATAGGCTTTAGTAAGATTTGTTATATACAATGTTCCGGCCACCGACATTTAGCAATGGGGCTACCATATAAGACAACCAATATAAAAACCGACCAGTCCGGAGCAGAGAAGGACTCAACAATGTTGTTCACGCCTTTCCAATGCTTTGCTCTTTTTTTGCTCTTTTTTCTTTCGTTTGTTTTCTGGTTCAAAGTTCAGACCTTGCTTTTAATATTTTGTTATGTCTCGCTGCAAGAGGCACTATCTCAGTACACACACAACACTCAAAATTTTAGCATGAAAAGTAAAAGTAACAAAGCAGCAAATTGTCTCAAAAGTTAGGAAATGATTGGTGGTTGGACATAGATGGTCTATTTCAATCCTAATGTTGGTGGGTCTATATTGAAGCAGACATCTCGACAACATGCACCACTAATATACCTCAAACAAAATTTTACTCAATTGTTATCAACTCATAAAAGACACTAACATTTTTGTCCCAAAGAATCTCTCTCTCTCTCTCTCTCTCTCTCTCTCTCTCTCTCTCTCTCTCTCTCTCTCTCTCTCTCTCTCTCTCTCTCTCTCTCTCTCTCTCTCTCTCTCTCTCTCTCTCTCTCTCTCTCTCTCTCTCTCTCTCAATTAGACTCCCTCTTCAGAAGACATTATCATCAGAAGGCATATCTTGGATTTGATTTAATCCGCCCCTCCCCTCCACCCTCCCTTCGGTCCCCCCTCCCCTCAGCCCTCCCTTCGGCCCCCCTCGGTCATCACCCCCTCGGTCGCCTTGTCGGTCATATCAGAGGATACTTTTTCAACATTTATTTGTTCTGCACATTAATTCCTTATTAATTATGAGTTATTACTTATTTTTCTTTAATTATAAATTATTAATTATTTGGTTGTACAAACGAATTTGTAATATGGATATGAATTTGTAAACGGTCTATAGGCTAGACTTTCTTTTCATTCATTAAATGACCGCTCAGTGTGTGTAAACAATCTATAGTCTAGACTTTATTTTCATTCATTAAATGATCGCTCCTTTTTAATCAATGCCAGTTCTTCCATCACTTTTGCCCAACTCTTTTTCTCACCCTATTTCATTGTTATAACATTGTCATTTTCTTTTTCACTTACACTTTTCTTTTGTTTTCTTGCTTTCATGCTCATCGCTTGCTTGTGTTGTCTACATCACTCTCGCCATCATCAGCTCATTGCTTTCGCATTCGACCTAGCTTCTCGTGCGTCCGACTCGAACACTTTTGTGTTTTCAGCTCTGCAAAGGATCATCATGATAAACTTAGACAAAATTTACAAAGATGCAGAGAAACATCGATTTCATTACATGTTGAGAAATATTATTTTGGAACAACGGAAGACATACTTCTTGGACACAGAATATCGGAAAGAAGAATTAAAGTGGACCAAAGACAAGGTCAAGATTATCGAGGCTTTGCAGCCACCCATAAACTTAAGAGATTTAAGAGATTTTCTTGACCATTTGGGATATTACAGAAGATTTATAAAGGATTATGCTATCATGGCAGCCCATTTGAATAAACTTTTAAAGAGAACTACTGATTACAATTGGAAAGGAGATTTCCAAAGGGCATTTGAGTGTTTAAAAGATAAATTAAAATCAGGTCCAATTTTAAGACCTCCAGATTGGGATCAAAAATTTCATATATATGTGGATACATCTTCCTTTGATATTGGACTGTATTAAGTCAAAAGGATGATACAAAAAGAGATTACCCAATTTATTATGCAGGTAGGTAGTTATCAGCTTCCAAGAAGAACTATTCAGCAACTAAAAGAGAAACCTTAGGAATGATATATTCCATTAAGAAGTTTTGACATTATCTTATAACTTATGCATTTACCTTTATGTTGATCATTATGCTATCAAATATTTGGTAAATAAGCCAGATTGGTCAAGAAGAATAGCACGATGGATCTTTTTATTATCGGAAATCGACTATACAGTCGAAGTTCGACTGGGCAAACATCATGCAAATGCGGATTATTTATCAAGGCTCGAAACTTCAGAACAAAAGAAAATGGTTTCTGATAAACTTTTGGATGAGGAGGTAACGTTATTAACAACTAAAAATTCATGGTATTATGATGTAATTGAATATTTGCAAACATTGCAATATCCAGTAGGAATGACCAGGGAAGAGAAAATGTTTTCCAATATCGATTCACTTCCTATACCATAATCTCAAGATTTTTGTATAAAATGGAAAATGATGAAGAACTTAGGAGATATTTGGAGAAAAACCAGATTCAACAAGTGATCAAATCTTTTCATGTAGAAGATGTTGGAGGCCATTTTGCATTGAAAATACGGTAAAGAAAATTATGAATGGAAAATATTGGTGGCCAACTATGTATAGAGATGTCCATAAGTTCATTTTGAACTGTGATCCATGCCAAAGAGTTGGTAAACCAATAGCTTCCAACAATTGGCCTGCATTTCCAATTTCACGATTAGTGCCCTTTGAAAAATGGGGGATCGATTTTGGGAGTCCTATCAAACCAACTGCAAGGCATAATAAGAAGAATCAATATATACTGGTTGCCACAGATTACTGTACCAAGATGGTGGAGGTTGAGGCAACAAAAAGAAATGATGCAAAAATTGTTGCTAATTTCCTCTTTGTAAATATAATTATCAGGTATGGATGTCCATTGGAGTTGGTAAGTGACAAGGGTACTCATTTTATCAATCAAACTATTGTAGAGTAACTAAAGTACTTCAAGATGACATGATCGAAGGACAACACCTTACAATCCTAAAGCTAATGGGTTAACGGAGAGAGCTAATGATATAATTTGTAAGATTTTAAATAAAATTACCGATCAACATTCTACTGATTGGAATACCAAGTTACCATCTATTCTTTGGGCCTATCAAAATACTGAGAAGATAACTAAAAAGAAGACCCCATTTTATTTGGTGTACGAGATGTACCCTATACTATCGATGTACCTACTTATGTTTTTCCAAGAGCAATTAATTATTATTAATTTTTATTTTTCGATAGATTTTTTCAGCGAGGACGTTCTCTAATTTGAGGGGGGGAGACTTTGTACTTTGAAATTCTCGATTTTTGGATTTAGTGAGCTCTCTGTGTATCTCGATCTTTGTATTCGTTGAGTAACTGAAGACATTACTGGGTTATATAAGACATCGAACCTTTTTTGTAATCGTAGTATCGAAAAATTTAGATTCAATTCAATTAGAGTCCTTATCAAATTTTTCGAACATTTTTTTTTGATCCATTAGAAATTCGATCTGATCTGATTTGAGTCAATCATGTATCGAATTTTTCTAATTATTCTATAGGGTCCAATTTTTCAAAAAGATGTTACTCCATTTCATTAATGACTATAGTACAAGGGCCATTATTACAAACTTTGGGAGTTTAATGTTATGAAGTGACACTCTCTTTTGTTGACAAATGTCCCCTGGTATTTTCAATCCATGAAAAATGAACACTTTGTAAGTTTTCCTTCATTTGTAATGAACACTTTCTCAGCTATTCTACTAGCGCATTCCTTAACGCCGTTACAACGCTCTTCCAGCTTCTTTGTGCACTTTCCTTTCTCGCTATGGTGTGTGCTTGATCGTTGGAATAATGGCTTCTGCAAGAGTTTGAAAAACAAGAACAGAGATCCCATATAAAGAATGGCGCATAGGAGCAGAAGTATTCATGATGGATACCATAAGATATCTACACAATTTTGTTTTGCTGACCGATGTGTGCAACGAACTAACGAACGATATCCACGTTAGAGGAGGATCTTGCTTTTTCACAATGAGGAATCAGACCTTGGAGCTAACGAAGGAAATGTAAGCGAAATGCTTTAAATTGCCCTTGATTGGGAGTGTATGTAAAGATCAAAAAATTAATGATACCTAGAAGTTGGTATTGGTTCAATTTATCGCATGGAGAATAAGTTGTTTTCTAGGATACAAAGTGATACTATTGTCTTTATTTGTAGGAAAGTTCAGCGCTGGCGTATGCTTTATTGGTGAAGCCAATAATCTTGCTTGATCTAGAAAAAATCCATGTATATATTATCATTACACATGTGTGGAGCCTGTTCCCACGTGTGAAATAAATGATCATGTCATTTAGATTAGGCATATAGTTTGTACATATCATTCTATTTGAAATCTAGTGGCTAAAATGGCCAAAATCTAGGTTTTTCGTGATGTGCCACTTGGCATCATTTTATTGGTAGGAAGTGCTATAACATGAGATTAGGAGTGATTTCCCATGTTTAGAGGTTTGCTCACACGTGTGGAAATATCATTAGCATGCGATTTTGCACTTGTAGAAGATAGTTATCTAAGTTCCTATCGCAGCAACAGAATTCACATATAGATTTGTTATCAAAATTCATAAACAAGCCCTTGTCAACGATTTTTAAAAGGTAACATTCAAATTTTAGGTAGCGACTTTCACCTTCTGAAGAAGCAAATTGTAGTATCTGTGTTTTTATCAACGTTTTTGAGGCAACATTATACTAAGCAAGAGCGGCAATCTAGAATATTCATCGTTCCTCAACATCTCAAACCAGCTCTCAAGGCAAGATTTTGAGCCAGTTCTGATCAGAATCCAAACGACATCAGTTCTATTGTTAGAAGGAACATACTTTAGAAGGCATGACCTGCAACATAATTCTAGAGCTACATTTTGGTGCTAAAATTTGGTGTTTGGTAGCGGCAAGTTACTACGATAAGTAGGTCCTTGAGATCAATTGCAAGGCAATGTTTGTTGTCATAGCCCTATCAGTGAGTTCGTGAGGCATTTTGGCTGTAGCACATACAATCACTGGTTGCAGTTAGGAACCCATCCACAAGTAGGATAATAGCAAGCTCTTGGACAACATTTTCAAGGCAACACTCAGCTACATAGCTTCAACGATTGGACCACCAACATGGAATCACACATAATGCTCGTAGATGTTTTTAAGTTCCAGCATGCCATGACTATTGATGGCCAGTGACCTCCTCAATCTCAAGATTGGAGTGTTCAGTTTTTTCTAGTACTTATTGTTTTTGCTTAGCCTTTTACAATAAGCATGTCCTTGCTTTACCTTATGGCTTCTATTTGTCATACCTATTGTTGCTTTTAGAATTGAGTCTTCATTTTGGCATAAATTTTTGAGTAAGCATGTGCTTGCTTTTCCTTATGCCTTCTCATTGTGCCTTGTGTATAGCTTTTGCTCCTTCTTACCTCAAAAACATCATCTATGCATTGGCTTTTTCTGATAGCCCATCCTTGCTTCACATTCAGTTTATTGGCTTTGCATAGATTTTGCTCCACATCTTTTTTTAGATAGTCTATCTTTGCTTTGACCATCATGAAGCTCACCATGATGTTGCAGATTCCTTGTTTGTTTTCTCCGGTTAGGTGGCACCATACTGCCCACCCCATCTTTGCCACCATGTTTCTTCTTGTCTTTCAATTTCTTAAATTTCTCCATCTCCCTCCTCTTGCCTCCGTGTATTATGTGATGGTTGTGGTCGCCTTTATGTGAAAAGTGTCGACCTTTCTCGCCATCAAAACACTTGCTCTACTTTTTGTCAACAACTTGTCTTAATCAATGCTGACCTTGCACTTCACCCTACTCTCACTTCGCCACCTGACTCAGCTTGGACTTGGATTCGCTTCCTTGATATTCTAGCCACCTTCCACTTGGGTTTTCCTCATTTTCGTCTTTATGCACACATGCCCTTTGCTTTGCGCTTGGATGTCAAGAGAGCTTTGTCCTTAACTTTTTTTTTTTTCTAAGTATAAACTTCATTTCTAAGGTTTTAAAGTAGCTTTCATAATTGATATAGAGAATAGTGTCCAATTTAGATGCTTCACTATTTCTTACATCAATTTTACATGTCAAGATGTGACTAGAACATGAAGAACCAAATAGAATGTAAATGAAATGATTCCACCATGCTTCCAACTCTGAACTCTATGGAAAATAACAACAAACAAACAATAAATGTGAGTAATCACTAAATGCTTGTCCTTTCTCGATATATCTCCACCATAAAACTCCATGAATGAGCCTCCATCTCCATCTTGCCACAAGATACCATCAAACCTTGGAAATCCATGAGTAAGAGAGTACAACAATGATGCTAACCCAACTCCATATAACTAGTTGTTGGTAGCACTAGTCTTTCTTCAAGATCCACTTGACACAAGAAAATGACCATATAGATTCACCAAAAATTGAAAATTTCCAAGCATTGGCACCACATAGTTCAAACCTTGAGAACTTAGGCATGAATGAGTGATATAATGAACCTCCAAAAGCTTCATTTCCGTCAGCAAAACCAGCCAAGAATGCTAGTACAACTCCAACATCAAAATGATGTAAAACAATGTAGCTAGTTTTACCATATCTTTACAATTTTGCACACATTCACATGAAATTGCTCAAACATGAGATACAACAAGTAAAGTAAACTTGAATAACAAATAAATGTAGAAGAACCACCTCCTTCATGCATGCACCTAGGAACATTTTTTTTTCCATATGATCAAAGAAATCATTAGCAACAACCTTTTCCAAGGAAGAACCTTCACCACCTCCATTGATGAAGTTAGCTCTTTTCTTACCTTTTGCATGCTTGCACTTGCCATGAAGAACCCTCATTATCCTCATAGCTAGCCAAGTTAGCATAAAGACATCTCCAAGAAGCATATTAAATCTTGACCTAGATTTAGCATAAGGAAGCTTGTTAGACTTTGCATAAGATCCACCAATCTTATGATGCTAAAAGAGAACTTTGGAAAGTTGAGACCAATCTCCTTTTCCATTCCATCCTTTTTGTTAGCCATAACAAAAGCCTCAAGCTTGAAAACTATACCTTGTTTATTGCCCCTAACAACCAAGACTTCTTCCTTTGTAATGAAACAAGCATCACCACCAAACTTTACCATGTATCTGTTCTCTATCCTTTGACCAACACTTGGCAAATTCTTTGAAAGTGAAGGAATGTAAAGAACACCATCAAGTCTTGCTTCTGCAAAACTTACTAACTCACATGCCTACTTGTGAAGAATTTCAGACC
Source organism: Diphasiastrum complanatum (assembly GCA_029204225.1). Classification (NCBI taxonomy): domain Eukaryota; kingdom Viridiplantae; phylum Streptophyta; class Lycopodiopsida; order Lycopodiales; family Lycopodiaceae; genus Diphasiastrum; species Diphasiastrum complanatum. Next base: position 10,158 of record MU831755.1, read on the forward strand.
AATTAAGATCCAATTCTAGAATGATCTTGGGTTGGAAATAGATCAAATCTACCAATCTTGCCAATGTGAAAAAATCAACATCTACTTAATGAAAGAGATGCAAACTCACTAAGAACTTGATCAAACATCAAACATAAGATATGATGAAGTTGTTTTCTGTACAAAAACAGTAAGCTCCTGTATTTCACACGCGTGGATCCAAAACTAGCATAAAATAAGCATTCTACACACAAAATTGCAAGATATCACCAATATAGTGCACCAATGGATAGTAGAACCCAAAGAAAACCATGTATAAGCATGAATGAGATAAGAAAGAGAATATCTTCTCTTTTCACAAGTTACATCCTTTTATAGTAAGTCCAAACCTAACTTTGAACTTTGGTTTCCCTCCATAATAAAAAACCTAGCATTAATGAAGACTAGATTCTAATTCAAACTTGAATCTCTAAAACTCGTGTTCTATAGTTTACCACACTTTCCAAAAGTGTTTATTCAAATGCTTTTAGACTAATATAACTTTGAAAAGTCAAACTCTAAGTCTAATATAAAAATTGGCCTCAAATGCCAAATATACAAATATGACCAAAATAGCCAAACTAGTTGAAATCTTTCACACTCCCTCTTCATATAGTTTGAGCATATACTAGGATTCATTACCGTCTTCAAACGCCATCTCTTTTTTGCTCCTTTCACATGTAAACAAAGAAGAACTCTTCTCGACCTAAGACAAGGTCATTTCCTTCAAGAGTTGCAATTTTCAAATTGCAATCAGGTCCTGAAAAACATTCCCTAACCTTGCTATCTACGGGGCAACTCCTTCAAGATTTGGGGGGTCTTGATCTGTGAGCAAACGTGGCTGTTAGAACATAATACCTTTGGCGATTTGGTAACGAGTCATGACCTAATCACTGTTGTTAGAAATACAGGTACTGCCCTCCTATGGAAAGCCTGAAATCGTTGTCATAAAAATTCTGGCCAGCGCATCAAAAATGATTGTCCCACAACAATGTTCAGACCATCTATTATGTCACCACTAGAACTCCAAAATTGGTATGGGCCTAAGATTGCATTTTGCATATTTTGCAACTTACGACACAGGCTTGAGGTCGCTAAGTCACATTCCTAATAAGGTGGTCCCAATGGCCAACCTAGATAGATGCCCTTGGGACCCTCACAATTTTGCAATGGTTTGTTACAAATATAACAATATCCATGGGTTACAAAAGTACTACCTTAACATTAAGCACATTATGCAATGATGGCTTACAAATATCCATTGGTACAAAAAGAACCACGCCACACCCTATCTTTTGTTTTTTTCAATTTTCAAAAGTAAAGTCCTTACCACGTAATGGATACCTTGTGAGTATTCTTCCGGGTTTTTGAACAGGTTAAAAAGCAAAATATGCATCTCCTGTTTGCAAAATCTTTGTAGTGCGCTTTCCGCCTTGTGCGTCCATACAACGTCCATACGGTTGCCACATGGCATGTTCAGAGTGGTCCGTTAGAGTCAAACTGCTTATTATGCTTAGTAATGTACATGTGAAAAAAGTTAAAGTACCCAATACGCAATGAGATGCACCATTCCGCCCGATAAGGATTTCCAAATTTTTTTTGCCTCAAAAATCTACATGAAGATGAAATTGGAACTACAACCTAACGGAAGAATCAATGTTGAACCTGACATAAGGCATAGGCTTGGTTCTTTTATCAGCCAACCATGGAGAGACAGATCTTAAACATCCTCCAACCTTGGATAAAGTGGGGCCTTATGCAACCTTGATAGAGGATGTAGGCTTGCCATCTATAGAGGATGTAGGCTTGTCCTAGACGGCATCCAATGGTGCCCAAGAGATCATGATGATGACATATTTAAACCATACATGTGTTGTGCCAAGTTGGCCCAATGAGAAGAGCCAAAGCCTTTATTCATGACCCTATCCTACCCAGAGAAAAGGATGGAGCACACAAGGATCTACCCAAAAGAGTTCATACTTCCATTGTTCTGGGCTGGCCGTTCATCCCCAAATCCTCCTTTCAGGCATGGAGCGCACACAATGATTTTGATGATGGTGAGGTTTGTGGGCATGCTGCTATCTATGGTAGCAATGGCTATGGCTTCAGATTTTGCCATCCCTCCCCCTCTGCCTCTGCTGCCCATCCCATCTGCAAGGCAGCTGCTTTTCCAGGCCAGAGAACAGGCCATGTTTTTCCACTTTGGCATGAACACCTTCACAAATTCAGAATGGGGCACTGGGAAGTCCGATCCAAAGCTTTTCAACCCAAGTAAGCTTGATGCAAGGCAGTGGGTGAGGGTGGCCAAGGAAGCTGGATTCAAGATGGTAATCTTGACTGCCAAACACCATGATGGGTTCTGTCTTTGGCCCTCTGCCTACACCAATTACTCAGTGGCGAGTAGCAACTGGAGGAATGGCACTGGGGATGTGGTGGGCGATCTGGTGAAGGCAGCCGAGAATGAGGGTCTGAAAGTGGGGCTATATCTTTCGCCGTGGGACCGCCATGAAAGATCATATGGTGAAATCATCCAGTATAATGAGTTCTATCTTGGGCAGATGCAAGAGTTGCTGACAAGGTATCACTTCATCCTCTGCATTTAGGTACCTCATGCTTTTCAATCTGCTTTTCTTTTGGAATTCTCACCACTGAAGGTATTCTTTTAACTAGAATAAAGGCATGGGTGATGAAAGGGATGGGAATTGCTCGGATCTTCATACAGCAACTGTTTTCTTTCCAGAGAGTTAAGACATCAGATTTGAAAAGTACTGTGCCTATTTCTCGGGGTTATTTTCTTATCAGCCCACAAAATTCGACGAAAGAATCTGCACTTATCTCTCTTACAGTATGTGTTGAACTGCTATGATCATGTTGTGGTTCTGGGTTAACCAGTCAACTGGCAGGTTGTTTGTGGGCTAGTTCATTAGGTGATTAATGAGGTGCTTTCGTAGTAGCTTTTGTCATGAATTTTCCCCAATCAGTGGCCTGTTGGTGAAGATCTCCTTCCCTTTCTTTGAGTTCAGGAGTTCGACTCCGATCACCCTGATAAAGGGAAATCCAAGAGAAATCGACTTTTAACCTCAACACAACATTCATGTCAACTTCAATTTCATATAATATGCACATTCTTATAGAGTTCTGTCAGCCATTTGTGGGTTCTTGACGGTAAGATATTCAAACTAAGTTTGGTGCATTATTTGAATGTGCAGATTGTCGACCTGTGCAACACTTTTGAGACATGATTAGAATTCATAGCTCTGGATGAATACCTTAACTCTAGAGCATTTTACATTCTGGATCTTCCAGGTTTTTGTTCAGGTCCAACAACATCAATCTATTGTGAATGATGTTGTTGGAACTTGAATCTTTAAACGTATTTCCTCTGTTTTGTGATGAGAATCCTCACCTTTCAATTTATGTTTGATAGCAGTTTTTTTGGTGAAGGTCCCAATCTATAAGTTGACTGTGTTCAAACAAGGACTTTGCTGCAGATATGGCTCAGTTTCAGAGGTTTGGTTGGATGGCGCAAAGGGGGAGAATCAACCAGCCATGACATACATGTTCAATCGATGGTTTAATGTGGTGCATCAGCTTCAACCAACTGCAAACATTTTCTCAGATGCCGGCCCAGATGTTCGCTGGGTAGGTAATGAGGGTGGAGAAGCTGGTTCTACGTGCTGGTCAATGGTAAACTCAAGCAGTATCAAAATTGGACATTGTGATCAACAGTAATTCCTTCAACTGCATCCGCTAACCTTAATTTTGGTAGATTTTGGAATTCTTAACAGTGTCCGGAAAAATGTATACTCCCAAGGACTCACGAGTCACAATCAAGAAACCTTGAAAAGAGAACACAGAGAAACATGAGGGTTACAAAACTTATGTGTTGCAGTTTTTGAGAGGGTTTAAGAAAGAAAGCTTTGTTTCATCAATGTCAAATATTGTACGTTTGGATGAGTTCTTTGAAACAGAGGTATGGTTTTGTCAAAGTCCACTATACTCATCGATGAATATTTTTAAGTTCAGCCATAATCTTTGGCATATTGCATACTGCTGCTGCTCAAATTGTAGCATAAAGTTAGAAAATGGTCATTTGTACTTCCTCCTATAGATTGGCCTTCAACCTGATGCTGTGTGTGTGTTCCGCATGCTCTGTTTCTCTGAGGCTTGCGCCGAATTATTGAAGTTTAAGATTTTCAGGATCTAATGTGAGCTAGCATAAGGTAAGGGGATAAGAAAGACCGTGTAAAAATAGCTATCAAGTTTTCCATCAATTTGTTATGTTTTCTGTAATTATGCTTGTTTGTTAAGGCACTTCTGAGTAGACTCTTATTTTTCACTTGTCTTGGCTGACTGGTCGGTCCCTTTTATGCTGCTTTCAGGTACTTAAATACTGGTGATCAACATGGTTTGGATTGGGTTCCCCCTGAATGTGATGTTTCAATCCGACCTGGCTGGTTTTGGCACAGTGCTGAGAGGCCTAAAACAGCGGAGACTCTTGTAGATATTTACTTCAAATCTGTTGGTAGGAACTGTCTTCTTTTGCTGAACGTACCTCCCAACAGCAGTGGCTTACTTGCTGAAGAAGATATCAAAGTACTTCGGCAGTTCAAAAGCACTATTGATCTAATATTTTTAGATAACCTTGCTGCAAATGCATCTGTTCGTGCAAGCAGTACACGAAGCAATACTTCCTTTAAACCCAGCAATATATTGAGTGATGATGATTCTACATTTTGGGCTCCAGAGGATGGTCAAACTTCTGGATATCTAGAAATGACTCTGCCCTTCCCAACGGATTTCAACCTTGCCAAGATCCAGGAGCCAATAAGGTTAGGCCAGAGAATAGTGGAATACAGCCTGAAGGTGTGGGAACAAGGGTCTTGGCTTACCATTAGCAAGGGCACCACAGTAGGCTACAAGAAGCTGGACCTTTTTAGCGTGGTTAAGGCACAAGTAATTAGGCTTGTTATTGAGAAAGCTCGTGCAGAACCACTTATTGCATCATTTGGTCTCTACCTGGATACCAGCTCAACACTTGTACTGCCAAGCAATACTTCTAAGATCATTCATGAATACAATAATAGCTCTGAGAGCAGACCCAGTTTGTCATTCATGTAGCAAGGGTTACCACTTGATCAAACATATTGTAGCTACACAGTAGATGAAGTCATCCAACTGGCTGCATTGCCCTCTATACTGATCTTGATTGCTGGAATAATTGATCCTGTAACTGAGAGTGTATATACCATGTGGGTCTCACAGTAAGGTCTACAGGGCATTCAAAGCCCTCTATACTGATCTTGATTGCTGACAGCTGGATAATTGATCCTGTAACTGAGAGTGCATATACCATGTGGGTTTCACAATAAGGTCTACAGGGCAAAGCTTGAAAGTTTTATGATTGCTTCAGGCATTGAAGTCTTCGTCTACAGCTCAAGAATCGTCATTTCACAGGTTGCATTCATAATTTTGAGTTTGCTCTAGTTTAACTTCTTGGCTCTATTAAAACTTGATCAAGAAATTATTCGTTTCTTGTGAAGTTGTTATTTCAAGTGCAAGCATGATAGACTTGCTTCCTTCACGTCTAAAACTAGTCCTAAACATGGGTCTAGGTTAGACTATGTATAGCCGATTTCAGATTATAGTTTAAGCTTTTGTGAGCAGCTATAAGTGGAATTATTACAACAAATGTTGGGAGACGAGTTATAACCGCACCACATGAAATATTATGTACCTTATTCCTAAACTAAGAGTTTTATCTCAACCCTTTGTACGGTATTTAGTATACCTTGCAAATGCTATGGTTTCGGTTTTCCTACTTTCAAAGAAAGACGAGTAACTCTTTTGCCCTAAAGCACGAGGTTAAGATGTTACTAAATTGACTCTCCCTAAAACTAAGTGCTAGTGGGCAAATGAGTGAAGAGGCTAGATGTTGAGATAGCTCGTAAGGACGTTGTTCCTAACCAAGCCCTATTTATTTTGTTGGGCACTAGAATCAGATAAAATGATGTTAGTCCAATAAAACTCCCTGGCCCATGTTACTAATACATGTTAAGACATTCAACTTCGCATAGAAATTAGACCAAAAAAAAAATTGCTCAAATATATGAAAGTTGGATTGTAAATTCTTTGATACAACATCTTGCTTGACATGCATCTCTGTTCTATGTGAAGATTGGCACAGACAAACAATGACACAACTATGTAGACGCATGGCCATCAATTTAAAATCACTCTAATAAACCCATTCTATTTTATAATCATCACAAGCCCTTTTTTTAAGGCGATTGGCAAAATTAGATGAGAATTATTGTTTTTTGAACTTCTACTTATTTATTTATAATGGCTTCCATCACAAGCCAATGTCCATAAAAACCAAGTATTAGTGGTGTAGCAAGACATAAAACTTAGCAAGGTGTTGGATTTAATCCTATTTGTTGATTGTGATTTTAAGGATTGTTAGTGGTACGTGAGTCATGTTTTCTGAGCTTGGATTCGTCAGTTTCTACTATACAGTATGTGGTTTGTTTCATGTCTTATTGATGCGTTCATCTCTTTAAGTTATACAATCTTTCTTTGTTGTGAGTAAGATTTCACAATAAGGATCATAACATCTTGATAGTAAAGTTATGCATGATAGGAGGACCAGCGATGGATCGTGTTTGGAAATTTTGCTCACTCGATGTGATCTGTCAAAATCAAAAAATAGGACTCAAATAGATCTACAAAAGATCAATAAGAGTGATTGACAACTTGGACAAACTAGCATCCAAAACTAGCTTTTACTTGACAATATCTACACATCCAAGCAAGAACAACAAAATATAATGATCAAAGGCCTTCACATGTGTGAAGTACAGCCACTGTATGGCCTGCTAACAGAAAATATGTTTACTTAACAAATCCTAAGCATTCATTCACAAAGAACATGCATAGAGTGTGGACATCACCAAGATTGCTCTCAAATCAATGTTTTTGATTATTAGCCTTAAAATGGATCTCACATGGATGATATACAAAATCTTTAGAATCTCTCTCTAAGCCATATCCAACACGTGTGAGACAACTCATAGTGCTTATCCATATCCACTTTGGCTAAGATTCCACTAATTTGCAACATCATCATTGGTGGCTAGTGTTGACCTTTTAGATTCCTATGATCTAGGAGATAACTCCTACAATTTAGGAGATTTGACATTTGCATTAGGGGATATTAGAACTCAAAATGGGCCCTTTGTCAAGATGCTATTTTTGACTTCGCACGCTTTCAACGCTTATGTGTCCCAATCAATGGTGTCCATCTGTGACGAACTGTAACAGTGGTTGACAGACGAAAATTGTTTTTGCCTTTCCCGGCCAAATTTTCGTGATTTTTAAAAATCCCGCTGGGCAGAACAAATGATTGTGATTGGACCACAGTTACTACTTGAATACTCCATTGCTGCCCGTATTTTTACACTCGAGATTGATTTGACGTCAATAGTGTAAACTGTAGTTAACTAATCCTTGTAGTTTAGAAACTTTTTGTCATTCTTAGGTATACCTCTCATTCTCTTTGTTCTTAGCTTCCATAGACATATTTTGCATTTTCATTCTTAGGTATACTCTCATTCTATTCATTCTCTTCGTTCTCAGCTTGCGTACACATATTTTGGACTAATGCCTACACATAATCGGAGACCAGGATAAACCATTGATGCAATCAATATTTGCAATGAAAAAAATGCAGAAGATCAATGGATACCAAGAATCTATCGAAAATAGCAATGAATCTTGATGCATCCCTCTGCAAAAGACTCATTTTTGAAAAAAAAGAAGATCGGATAACATATATAGAAGCTCTTGGAAATGTAGGATAATGGATTTCAAAGTATCACCTGTCGGTCAATCTATCACGGAAGTTTTAGTTCAGCATGCTTATCTTCACAAAAGGCTCAACATTCAAGATTTGAATCCAAATGATAGAAGAAAATACAATTGTAAGTATCCGATTAGAATGTACATATTCAGATAAAATTTTCTTAGTATTAACATTTTCTTTTAGTTAAATTTTTCTTGTGATAATTTTGTTGGTTTTGCAGATTTGTATCCATCAAATTTCGTTGATTGGCAAATGGTTCAATCAATTGCAAGAATAATTGATGTCATACATTCGGATATCAGTATTTTACAATATAAAATTCGTTCTCCAAAATCATTTTTAGAGTCGGGAGTTTTTTTATATGATCACACCTATATTTTTGATAAAAATGGTTTAGTGGGTAGATTAGAGCCATATCATCTACCAGATTTTACGAGCATTGTCATCTAATCAAGATGATCAAGCATGGTATATTGACTCGGGAGCCACAAGACACATGACATGTAACAAGAATTGGTTAAGTAGCTTGAAAGTGCTGGATAATGGAACGTCCATTTCACAAGCAAATGGTGATGTGTGCAAGATCAAGGGGATGGGCACCGTTTCAATCCAACTACCTGATGGCATAACAGGATGATCAGGGAGGTACTTTCCATACCAGGTTTAAAAGAAAGTCTACTTTCTGTTGGAGTCATTACTGATCAAAAGTTGAAAGTAGAATTTGCCCATGATTGTTGCTTTGTGAAGGATGTGAACCAAAAGTTCAAAGTTATTGCGGATGGAGTAAGGGAGCCCAATACTAAATTGTACAAGTTGAATGCTACAATCAAGGGGCAACATGGACTTGTTTCGTCCATTCCATCACAAACTGAACTGTGGAACAAATTAGCACAGAACAGCCAGGAGAGCAACAATAGCTCATCCTATGTCGAGGAGCCCGAGAGCTCGAAGATGGGCGAAGAAAGAACGGACAGAAACTGTTCAACCACCTACATATGTGAAGACGTGTGTGCAGCGTCAACATCTGAAACACATGAGGTGATCCTAGACTCAGGAGCCACCTCACACTTCATGACATCAATACGAAAAATGTCTGATTTCAGAAGTGCAGATCCTTCAAGATTCATAATTCTTGGAGATGGATCTAAGTATCAAGTGAACGGTATTGGTTCACTATGGCTCAACACCAATGGTAGAGACAGACGACTCAAAGATGTTCTATTCGTGCCTACACTGCAACAAGACTTGCTTTCTGTAGCAAGAATAACAGATGCAGAGATGCGTGTAACGTTTTCTGATGAAGCATGCAACGTGGTTGATGCCAGTACCAGTACTTTGATCGCTCAAGGCAGAAGGAAAGAAAATCTATACCATCTGAAGGTACGCCTACCTGTAGATCAGGTGCATCAGACTCATGATGACCATCCAGACAGTATGTGGCACAAGAGACTCTGCCACATGAACTCAATGGCACTTTACCAAGCAAGCCATCATGGAGCGATAACAGGGGTCAGCATCTCGAATGCAACCAGTTCGACCACCTGTGATGCATGTTTGAAGGGCAAGATGTCACGCACTCCATTTATCAAAGACTCCTATAGAACGACTAAGATTCTGGAGTTAGTGCATTCTGACATCTGTGGACCATTCAATGTGATCTCAGTAGGAGGTTTAAAGTATTATATAACCTTCATTGATGACTATAGTAAATTTGCCAGAGTGTATTTTATTCAGAATAAATCTGAAGCACTTGATAAATTCACAGAATATGTGAATTGGGCTTTCCTACCCCCCCATTGCTATTGCACTATATCTTCTATATTCTTCTACATATCCAGCGAGTTCAGGAGATACATGACTCTCAGTAGCATCGTTACATTGTCGCAGCCCTCACCTCTCGCGGACTCTAGCCTCCCATGGGGCTAAGCTATCATAGTATGGACAACAGACATGGATCTTTCTTGGAGCTATGGAGATGGACATTTCGAACTTACCCAGAGGCACTCATGACTACATCCGAGGGGTTATCCACCAGGCTTATACACTTAAAGTAATATTTTTTAGACTATTTTGCAAGTTGCTTTGTAAACTTTGAAACGTAGTTTGGTCAACATTCTTCTTTTGCTTGAGAAACAAATACTATAATCGAAAAATGTGAACAGAGCAAAATAAGCAACGCATATAAAGAGACTTGCAGCTTGAAAGTATTGATGTTGCACCAAATGCCTATGGGATTATTTGGTGCTTCTTGTGCTCTCCTTTCTCCTCTTTTCCATGAACTTGATAATACAAAAGTAGGAAAAAAAACATGAATAGTGTCGAAAAAAAACATGAATAGTTTCAAAAAAATCAAGTGTGTCAAAAAATCCTAAAAAAATCAAAATAATAATTTTATGTAAAAATAACCAAAAGAAACAAAAACTAAGCATAAAAAAAATGAAAGAATCTTAAAACATCAAAATAGTGTCAAAAAATCCCAAAAAAATCAAAACAATAATTCTATGTAAAAATCCCAAAAAAAACAAAAATCAACATAAAAAATTGAAAAAATCTTTAAAAAATCAAATAGTGTCAAAAAATCCCAAAAAAAATCAAAACAATATTTATATGTAAAAAAATCCCAAAAAATAACTAAAAATAAACATAAATAATTGAAAAAATCTTAAAACACTAAAAGAGTCTCAAAAAATCCCAAAAAAAATCAAAACAAAAATTTTATATAAAAAATCTCCAAAAAATAAAAAATAAGCACAAAAAAATCAAGACAGTGTCAAAAAAACCAAAATAAATCAAAACAATAAATTTATGTCAAAAATCCAAAAAAAAAACCATGAAATTTTCTTAAAAAATCAAAATGGTGTCAAAAAATCCCAAAAAAACAACAATAATTTTAAGTAAAAAATCTTAAAAAAAACAAATTTAAAAAATCAAAATAGTGTAAAAAATTTCAAAAGAAATCAAAACATTGTACCAAAAAATATAAAAATTAAAAAAAATAACAACAAAAAGAAACTCCAAAAATAGTTAAAAAATGTAAAAAAATTAAAAAATTAAAAAAGAAAAAGAAAAAAGATGAGTACTCTTAAAAAATTGTAAATAAAAAAAAAACTTTAAAAAATCAGAAAAAAAGAGGAGTATTATTAAAAATAGGACTAAATTTTAAACAAACCGTAAACAAACTTAAAACTTTTAAGAAAATTAAAAACCCTACATAAAAATCTAGAAAGCCTAAAAGGATTTGACCTTAATTAAAAAAAAACTCAAAAAATGAGACATAAAATTTAATAGATAAATATATATATATATATACTAAAACGTAGATGTAAAACACTTAAAAAAAAGTTAAATATTAATAAAAAACATAAAAAATTAAAAATTGAATTGTAAACTAGTTAAAAACCTTAAATAAATACAAAAATAACGACAAGAAAAAAACACAAAACATACAAAAAAGTGAAGGACTAAGGGCTAAGGGCTAAGGACCAAGGACTGGGTTTAAGGGCCAAATGACTAAGCGTTAAGGGGTAAAGACCGAGGGCCAAGGTCTAATGGTTAATGGCCAAGTGCTAAGGCTAAGGGCCTAGGGCTAAAAGTTAAGAGCGAAGTGCTAAGGCTAAGGGCTGAGGGTTAAGGACCAAGAGCAAGGGCCAAGGACTAAAAGTTAAGGGCGAAGTGTTAAGGCTAAGGACCGAGGGTTAAGGACCTAGGGGCAAGGGCCAAGTGCCAACGGCCAACGACTATGGGCTAAGGGCTACGAGCTAAGGACCACTGGCTAATGGCCAAGAGCTAAGGGCTAAGGTTTCATAATTTTGTTATTGTAGTCTCATAATTTTGCTAATTATACTTTTATTATAGTTTTATAATTTTGCTAATTATACTTTCAAGAGCATTGCAAATCCTAACATAAAGTGTATTTATATTTATTTTTTAGGGTCACTACTGTAATATGGACTGCTCAAGAGAAAATGTTCTAGTTTTTTTATTTTTTTGGAAAGAAGTGGTTGCATTTGGAAATGTCTTAACTACTGAATCAAATGGAACATGTTTTTTTCAGAGAAGTTTGTTAGCAACTGTGCTAACACATAGAAAATAAAAAAATAATAAAACTCCGTGGCATGTGTTTTGTAAGACCACGTATGAGTATCTATCAATAAACTTCAAGCCATGACATGTGTTTTGTAATTCCATGAGTAGAAGCTTAAATAATAATAAAATAGCTTAAACTTAGATTTAGAACTTAGACTTAGGAAACTTAAGATTAAAAATATTTTATCTTAGGTTGTCCTAAGTTAAGAAAATTGAAGTTCTAAATCCTAAGTTAGAAGTTCTAGAAAGGCTAGAAACAGATTAGTCCCATAAGTTAGTAGACACTTATGAAAGAACCTCCTTGCCATAAAAGGAGAGGTATTTGCATTGTAAATAACACTTTGAGATTAAGCTATCTTGCTCTCTATTTTGGAGAATTATCATTCTATTTCATTTGTGTTCCCCTTGGAAAAGTGCATAGCTTGAGGGAAGGTGCTCGGGCCTCCTCTTGCCTCCTTTTCATCGGTTTTATTGTGGCATGTTCATTATTGCTTATTTGTTTAGTATCAGCCGCAATCTCATTCTATTACCCTTCAGGTGTTAATCTAAGATTAGTCTAGTCACCTTGCTAGTTGGGTAAGCCTTAGCAAGGATTTTTATTGTTGTTACTAATTAGTTTATTTTCGTTTCGGGCACTAGTTGGGTAAGCCTTAGTGCTCTCATTCCTGTCCATATTTCTGTTGAAGCTTATTGTAGAAACTTAAAAAGTGGACGAATCTCTACATCCCTATACTACACCCGTAAGTAGATCTAGCCACCGCACTCACTAGAAATACTTCCAACATTGGCGCCGTTGCCACTTTTTAAGTATTTTTCTACCTAGCTTCTTCTCCTTTTTTTTTTTTCTTTTATTTCTTGCTTCCGTGTTGTATGTTTGCTTGTGTGCTTATCTTTATCTACCAACAAATAGCACGCGTCGTCTCTCCAGGTCCTACACGAGCTACGGAGCAGGGGAAGCAACAAAAGAGTCAACTTGGGCATTTTCTTCAAAAGAAGTGACCCAAGTGACCTTTTTCACAACCAAACAGGTATATCAAAATTCGTCAGTATGTCTGCAGCCCTAACAGACCTTGATCTTTCATTTTATCACCTACACGAATTTGGATCACAGTCGGATTTTGAGAAAACAGCTTGTTATACTGTCAAAATCTCTTATTTCTCATCAAATTTTTGTCTTAGAATTCGCCGACTTCACTGAGGCTAGATCTTAATAAGATCAGTCCTTCAGCAGCTCCGCGAATTCTATCTCACAGATTTTACCCGTTTACTGACAGAACATCACATCTTTTTCTATATTCCTTATCTGCCAGTCAAACCTCTCTGTTAGAATTCACCATCAAGCCTAAGAATTCGCCCTCATAGAGCATGATTTTTTTGTACTATCCGCTAATTCTGAATCGCCAAATTTTTTCAAAAAATCTAAAAAAATCACTATTTTGACATTCAGAATACTTGTTCAGAAATCGCGAATATTACAGTTAGATTTATCTGCCTCTCCACGATTTCTCAACCTGTCCGCGAATTCTAAAACAATCAGAAAGACCAGTTTTTGTCCTACACTATCCATTCTGCAAACAAACTGCTCTTTTTGTTAAGTACAATCCTGCCCTGCCCCTCTGTATTCTGCATCATGTCTCGTGACTATGTTGAATCTTCTAATCCGACTCCTCCACGAATGGAACGAAGAATTCCATGTATCGATGCACCAAAGTACGATGGCGAATCTGACCCAGTCCGATTTCTCCAAGACTTTGATAATGCATGCCGTTTTTATGGAGATACCTCTGAAACTGAAAAGCTTCACCTATTTTTCATGGTACTCTATGGCACTGCCAAGGAGTGGTACTTGAATCTTGAAACTCCTAATCTTGCTTCTTGGACCACCCCCAAGGACGCTCTCATCAAGCGTTTTAAACCCTCCAAACTGACTCAGAGCCCGTTCATTCAAATTGCTCATATCAAGATGCGTCGCGAGGAGTCTGTTCAAAACTACATTGAGCGTTTTAAACGTCTCAAAGTAGAATGTGTTGATGAAAATATCACTGAACGCATAGCCATAAAACTATTTTTAGTTGGATTGCCTAAAAACATCCGCCGTGAATTCAAACCAGTTGACCTTTATGATCAGCTTAAAGATGATGACCGATACTATCCGTGAAGAAGACGAAGGTTCCGATGATGACTTTGACCATCGTGAAAAGAAATCTAAGAATCCGGATCATCCTAAGTCTGATAATATTGCTCAATCTTCTGGACTTCTACATCAAATGGAAACCTAACAAAAAGCTCAACAATCACATATGGATAAACTCACTGTCGATTTCCAAACCGCCATGAAACAAATTGCTGAGAAATCCTTTCCAGCAAGAGAAAATGTCTGGTGTCCAATCTGCTCACAGCATCACATTGCTAATGAATGCCCTCAACTGCAAAATCATTTTCCAACAGCCACCAGACCCACCGTTTATCGAGCTTACCGCCCCTACCTGCCACAACAACCTGCGCCACGACCAGGGGTTTACCAACCACGACCATCTGCACCAAATCAATATCCATCCCCACGTCAACAGTTTGTTGTTAACCAACCTGCCCCACAAAACGCTGTCCATTATCTTGATCCAAGTACCATCAATCCGGCTACCTACTATGTGGAAGACAATACTCAATCGCAGTACTCTAATGAAACAGTTGTTTATTATACCTATGATTCTAATGCTCAACCACTGGATCCCAATGCCCAAGGTTATAATCCAGATCAAGCTGTCTTTGTCGCACACCAACTACCTGCAATAAGAGGATGCTTTATCTATGCAGGTAAACATCCTAATATTCACTGCCCAGATAAACTCTGTTTCCCTCCAGGTTGTGAAAATTGTGGTATTGAACATCACGTAAAGGACTGCCCATCCCGATCCAAACCTGCTACTCCAGTTTGTTCAGTGCAAGTAGAAACTTTACCAGTTGAAACTCATCCTGCTTGGGTCTTGACTCGGGCACAAATCCAACGCCAAGCCCCTACACTTGCACCCAACAAAACTCAATCGCAGGCTGTTCCTCCAAGTGATGATTCAACCCCGATAGTTTATCCCCACCCATCTGAAGAAATTCAGCTGCATCATGAGTATCGCCAACAAATCCGTAATGCCGACCAACAATCTTCCTCTTCCCATAAAGTACCTCACAAGCCCTTTGAAAGCAAAACCCTTGAAAGTACCGAAGTTTGGGGAGATTTACTACAAGCCAATGTCACTCTTCCCTTCCATGTCCTCTGGAAGCATGCTGGCCAGTGGAAACAATAGATCCAATCCAATACCACCACCACAATTGATGAGTTGCCTGAAATGCCCTTACATCTAACCAATCCACTCAGTGAACGAGGCAACATCAAAATACCAGCTACCCATCATCAATCCCGTGAAGTTTTAGCAGTACTCGATGGAGGTTCCGGGGTTAATATAATTTTTACATCCCTCATGATGGAATGGAATCTGAGAGACAAGCTAGCCAAATCTATTTGTTGTGAAAGATTCAACTAGTTTCATCACATTTTGCAATATTTTCATATTTGGCATATTGAGGCCAAAACTTGTTTTAGACTTAGAGGTTGACTTTTCAAAGTTCATTAGTCTGAATTTCATTTGAATAAACACTTTTTGAAAGTGTGGGAAAGATAGAATGCGAGTTTGAGTAGATTCAATTTTAATAAGTTGGGTACATTGAATCTAGACCCAAAATTGGTAGGGTAGCATTTTGGTGGGAAAGCCAAGTGGCCAAATAGGGTTTGGACCTGCTACAAAAGGATGTAACTCGTGGAGAGAGTCATCTTCTCTCTTCTCTATCTCATTTCATGCTTATACATGGTTCTCTTGGGTTCTACTATCCATTGGTGCACTATCTTGGTGATTGCTTGCAATTCTATGTGTAGAATGATCTATATTTGCTATTTTTGGATCCACACGTGTGAAATACAGTAGCTTGCTGGTTTTGTACGGACAGCAACAGTACATAATCATTTCATTCAAGTTTGATCAAGTTCTATTAGTGTTTGCATCTCAAATTGTGTGTAGATGCTGATTTTTCTACATTGGTGAAATTGGTAGTGTATTTCTCTTTCTAGCCAAAGATCATTCAAGTAGATTGGATCTTAAGGATCTGAAATCTTTCACATGGTATCAGAGCTTGTGTTTCAGGTTATGAAGGAGGAAATCATATCTATCAATGATTTGGTGAAGATATCAAGTCTAGAGCATGCTAGAGAGGATTCTACACCAAAATCGGATTTTTTGCTTTTGTAGATTGGATCTTTTGTAGATCAAAACACTAAATAGGTCAATATACTTGTTCAATTCTGATTTTTGAATTCACATATTGGATTTGGCCGATTTTTGAATCATTGGTTCAGCCTAAGTGGTGGCTTATAGATTGCATATCAAATTTTCAGCATTTGCATGTAGATTTGGAATAGTCAATTTTTTGTGATTTTGTCAAAACCCTAATTTTGATTGGATCTCTAGATAGTGAGGTTTCTGGACTTCATTTGTGTGTGTTTCAATCTTAGGAAGTGGCAAAAGTCATTAGATTGAGGATAGATCATAGGTTGATCAAGATTCCATGATTCTATGTGTTGATTTGCTTGGATAAGTGCTAGAAGAGAATTTGTGAGATAACTTCAAATCTTGGTGATTTCTTTTGAAAGCATTTGTTGTTGTTCAAAGGAGTGCTTTGTGCATTTAAGCAGGTTGAAAGAGAAGATCAGGTCATTGCTACATGGAAACCTCAATTGGAGTCATGTTGGAAGCCAATGATAGGCTTACCTCAAGTAACTATTCATTATGGAAAGTGAGGATGGAGTCACTTCTTGAGATGAATGATGTTTTGGATATTGTTGTAGGTTTGGAGGAGAGACCAGCAACACAACAAGATCAATTGAGGTATGACAAGAGGGCCAAGAAGGCTCTACACATGATAAAGATGAATGTTACCAATGAACTTCTCAAGGAAGTTGGTAAGTGCACATCATCTTTGGAAGCTTGGAATTCATTGAATAAGCTTTATGAATCCAAGTCTACTTCTAGAGTGTTGACTCTAAGAAGGCAAATCTTTTCTTGTTTGCAAAAGAATGAAGAAAGTCCAAGTACTTTTGTTTTGAGAATGAAAGCATTGAATGATGAGTTAGTTTGCATAGATGAAAGCATTAAGGAAGGAGAGCTTATTCAACTGATTCTTAATGGCTTGTTGGATGCTCATGCTAACATTGTTCAAAGTATTGCTATTCAAAAGACTTTGCCAAGTTTGATGGATCTTCAAGAGATCTTGATCAATGAGGAATATAGGCTTCAAGCAAGAGGTGGATCTACATCGACACTTCAAGAGGATGCTATGTTCACAAAGGGCAAATTCAAGGGCAAAACTAAAAGCAAGTGGTCTAAAGGGCAAGATCAAGTGGATGCTTCTTCAAGTGGAAAAAAGAAGGATAGATCAAAGCTCAAGTGCTTCTATTGTGGCATCAAAGGACACTTTGCAAGCGAGTGCTACAAGAGATCAAGGAGACAAGCAAGGTAATCTTACTCTTGATGAGGATTGTTTGGATGTGCAAGATGCAAATGATGATGCTTTTGTGATGTCTTCATGTATGCTTGCTAATGATGGAGATCTAGATCCTTGGTGGATTGATAGTGGAGCAAGTTCACACATGACCTTTCACAAAGAGTACTTCACTTCTTTGTTGGCATATGGAGATGACAAGAGGGTGATCTACACGGCCAATGATGGTGAGTGTGCAATCAAAGGGATTGGCACAATTCCTATTTCTCTCTCTACAAATAGAATGTTCATTTGGAGGTTGTCTTGTTTATTCCATCTATTACCAAGAATTTGCTTAGTGTGAGTCAAATGCTAAGTAAGGGCCTCAAGGTGGAGTTTGATGGAGATGCTTGTTTGACCAAAAGGAAGGATGTCTTGATTGGAAAAGGTAAAAGGAAAGGGAAGTTGTTCAAACTTGATGCTTGTGTTATTGCTAACCAAGTTGGATGTGTTGCAAGGGAGCAAAATTCTATTCAAGAGGTTTGGCACAAAAGGATGGGACACCTCAACTTCAAGTCATTGGAGGTAATGACAAGGAAGAAGGTTGTGATTGGTCTTCCAAGTTCCTTAAGTAATGACAAGCATGTTTGTGAGCCTTGTGCTATCTCTAAGTCACATAGACTACCTTATACTAGATCTATTTCTAGATCTACAAAGTCTTTTCAGCTTGTACATTCGGATATTCATGGATTTACTACAATTAGCAATAATGGAGCTAAGATGTATGTAACATTCATTGATGATTTTAGTAGATTTTGTTGGATCTATCTACTAAAGAGCAAGGATGAAGTGTATGATGTCTTTGTCAAGTTCAAGAATGCAAGGGAGAACTAATTTTCCACAAAGATCAAGTGTTTGAGAGGTGACAATGGTGGTGAGTACATATCTAACAAGTTCAAGGCCTTTTGTGATGAGCATGGGATCAAGAGGGAGTATACAACATCAAGGATCCCACAACAAAATGGAGTTGCTGAAAGGAAGAATAGAACTTTATGTGAAAGTGCTAAAGCTATGAGGTTAAGTGCTAATCTTGACAAACCATTTTGGGATCAAGCTTTGTTGTGTGCCAATTTCTTGTGCAATAGGTGGCCGAGTGCTATTTTGGATGGAAGGACACCTTTTGAGATGCTATTCAAGAGGAGGCCGAGTGTCAACTTTCTAAGAACCTTTGAATGCACATGCTATGTCAACATTACTCTTGATGATAGGACCAAGGAGGATCCATCTTCAAGAAGAGGTATTTTTGTTGGATATAGTGAGGTGAGTAAAGCCTACAAGGTTTACATTCCTTCTACTAACAAAGTGATTGTTGGTAGAGATGTCATTTTTTATAAGGGAAACATTACAAAGGTGTCTTCAAACATTGATGGTAAAGTAGATGGATCTAACATTCTTGATGTTGATGAGAAGGATCCTACTTTGGATGGTGGTGATGATGGACCTTCATCAAGTCAAAAGCCAAGGAGAACATCAAGAGAAAGACAAGTACCTTCAAGGCTCACATATGATCAAAAGGGTAAGCAAGTAGTTTCTGGAAATTATGTTGCTTTCCTAACCTCTTTTGATGAGCCTACAGGTGTAGATCAAGCAAGGAAAGAAGAGGAGTGGATCCAACCAATGGATCTTGAGTATCGATCTCTTATGAAGAGTGGAACATCTTTTGGAGGATCTTCTTGTGTACATGGAGCTATGCAAGTGGATGGATGTTATCTTGCTGTAAAATCAAGTAATGGATCTAGAAAAAAAAATTTGTTTAATGACTTTGATGGTCAAGTTGAATATCAAGAGGTTGATCTCAAAGGGCTTCAACTAGTCAAAAGGGAAGTTGGCAATTTAGAGCTAGTCAAGAGCATCAAAGGAGAGGTAATTGGCAAAGGTGTTATGGATCTATTTTTACAGCATATTGAAGACTCAAGTAAGGTCAAAAGAGCAGCAAGGAAGTGTTGTTCAAGTTTACTTTACTTGTTCTATCTCATGTTTGAGCAATTTCATGTGGATGTGTGCAAATTGTCAAGATATGGTAAAATTAGCTACATTGGTGAGCATTGTTTTGATGTTGGATTTGTACTAGCATTCTTGGCTGATTTTGCTGATGGAAATGAAGCTATTGGAGGTTCATTATGTCACTCATCCATGGCTAAGTTCTCAAGTGTTGAGCTACTTGGTGCCAATACTTGGAGATTGTCAATTTTTGGTGAATTCATGGTCATTTTCTTGTGTCAAGTAGATCTTGAAGATGGACTAGTGCAACCTACTTGGTTTACGGAGTCATGTGGTGCTGGATGTGCATCATTAATGTACTCACCTACTCATGGATTTCCAAGGTTTGATGGTTTCTTGTGGCAAGATGAAGATGGAGGCTCATTCATGGAGTATCATGGTGGATACATGGCAACAAAGGACAAAGAAGGAGGAGACATGCAAGCAAAAGTTGATCACTCACATTTATTGTTTATTTGCTGTATTTTTTCAGAGAGTTCAGAGTTGGAATCATGGTGGAATCATTTCATTTACATTCTATTTGATTCTTCATGTTCTAGTCACATTTTTACATGTAAAATTGATGTAAGAAATAGTGAAGCATCCCAAGTGGACACTATTCTCTATATCAATTATGGTTGTTTCTATTTTGATAATTACATGATCATGGAAAGGAGATCTATTCTTAGGAAGAAGATCATTCTTATGATGGATCAAAGTTCTATTGTCAAAAACTATGCTAGGAGCAAGCATATTGAGATACAATATCAATTTGCGAGGGAGCGAGTCATTGCAAAGGAGGTGGAGCTTCAACATGTGTCTTCAAGGGAATGTGTAGCTAATATCTTCACCAAAGCATTGGGAAAAGACTTGTTCATGAAGCATAGGACTTCACTTGGAGTATTATCAAAGTCTATGCTAAAACTAGTTGAAGAGGGAGTGTGAAAGATTCAACTAGTTTCATCACATTTTGCAATATTCCCATATTTGGCATATTGAGGCCAAAACTTGTTTTAGACTTAGAGGTTGACTTTTCAAAGTTCATTAGTCTAAATTTCATTTGAATAAACACTTTTTGAAAGTGTGGGAAAGATAGAATGCGAGTTTGAGTAGATTCAATTTGAATAAGTTGGCTACATTGAATCTAGACCCAAAATTGGTAGGGCTAGCATTTTGGTGGGAAAGCCAAGTGGCCAAATAGGGTTTGGACCTGCTATAAAAGGATGTAACTCGTAGAGAGAGTCATCTTCTCTCCTCTCTATCTCATTTCATGCTTATACATGGTTCTCTTGGGTTCTACTATCCATTGGTGCACTATCTTGGTGATTGCTTGCAATTCTATGTGTAGAATGATCTATATTTGCTATTTTTGGATCCACACGTGTGAAATACAGTAGCTTGCTGGTTTTGTATGGACAGCAACAATACATAATCATTTCATTCAAGTTTGATCAAGTTCTATTAGTGTTTGCATCTCAAATTGTGTGTAGATGCTGATTTTTCTACATTGGTGAAATTGGTAGTGTATTTCTCTTTCTAACCAAAGATCATTCAAGTAGGTTGGATCTTAAGGATCTGAAATCTTTCACATTTGTTAGCTTCGAATGGCTGATCAAAGTGTGGTCTGACCTACCGGTTTCCTCAGCACATGCTGATCAAACTAGGAGGTCTCAAATTTTCTGTTGACCTTGTAGTACTTGATATTCCCAATAATGCCTATTCTTATGAATTACTACTTGGTCGTCCATGGCTCACCAATGCACAAGTCATTCATGACTAGAGCAAAGGCCGAGTCACTTTTGGTAATCGTGACAATTCTGTCACAATTGACTCAACGAGTAAACTCAAACCTGCACGCATACATGACGAGGGATCCTCAACCACCAACTCAGTATTTGAGCCATACTAGTCCAGCCACGAAAAGGTCATTATGTTAAATCTATTGATATCATAAACTGGAGTCACAGTCTAGCTACCATTGATTGTGTGAATGCGGATTACTGTGCTCAACATCAGGATAATTGTACCTCTCCACAGCCGATCGATCACAACCAATTACCTGATCTGGATACACCCATAAATTATATCAATTTTGTTGATATTCTTCCACACCATGATGAGCTACTAAATGTTGCATGGCTACCTACTATTGAATCAGATGAGTTATTCATTGATGACGAGAACGTCTTATGAATTCAGAATTGCCCAAAAGATATGGACATCTCTGATATTCAGATCCTCAACTATATGGAAGCACTTCCCCCGAAGACCTATCCGCAACATGCTTCCAAGGTGGAATCAATTGCCAAGGTTGCAAGTGAAAAACTTGAGACAAAATTCTACCGTCCCAAACGCCCACACTATCCATGGGATCTCTGTGAGGAGGAGACTATCTTTCAAATTGATGACGAGATCCTCCATGACATACCAACTGTCTCGCCACCACCAAAACCTCAACTACGTGGTCATACTATGAAAGAGAAAATGAAAAATCCACTTCAAATTCAACCGCCGGGTGACCTCACAACTGTTCGGGAAGTTTTTGAGATTGCCTCTAGCCCTACACCCATCCCCGAAAAAGCACCATCTCAGCAAGATAAAAGCAAGGCCCCCTCGAATCTCCATCCCTTGATGTCCCGGCATACTTTAAGGACTATACGATCGAGGATGTCACAATCAAATTACCCCAAGCTCAACGTGAGCCCATTGGTAATTCACCCTACGAAGGCCCTGCACAAACCATAACCCTTTCTTTGAGTGAGCCGCATGAAACCAACGAATATCTTGTCCACATCGGAGCTCATCTCAATCGCGAACAACAAAGATGGCTTGAAAAGCTCCTACGAAAATATCGACATATCTTTGCCTGGACCTATAAAAACATGAAATGCGTCTCACCCCAAGTAGCTGTGCATCATATCCCACTTAAACTGGGTGCGAGGCCCACTGCGAGTCGTCTGTACAGATGCAATCCCATCTATAAGGCCAAGATCAAAGAAGAATTACAACGTCTTTTAGTTGCGGGATTTATATATGAAATTGAGCATACTGAGTGGGTCTCCCCAATTGTCATTGTCTCCAAGAAAAATGAAAAACTTTGGATCTGTGTTGATTTTAAGAAACTTAACGCCGTCATTGAATGTGATCATTTTCCATTACCTTTCGGAGAATCCATCTTAGAAAATCTAGCAAGAGATGAGGCTTACTCCTTAGATGGCTTTAGCGGATATAATATGATCCAAATCGTTGAAGAAGGTCAACACAAAACCGCCTTTGTCACAACCTTCTACTGGAAAGTCATGCCTTTTGGGCTTTGCAATGCTCCTAGCACCTTCCAACGTGTTATGCAAGCGGCCTTTTCTCAGCAGATGGGTGATACCTTAGAAGTTTACTTGGACGATTTAGGAGCACATTCCGAAGAAATACGTCATCTGTCTGTGCTCAATTTTTTTTTTATCCAATGTCAATGCTTTGGTATCTCTCTTAATCCTGAAAAATGCCAGATTTGGGTAACCCATGGTATTGTGTTAGGACATATTATCTCACAAAATGGCATTGCCACTGATCCTAAAAAGATCCTTATCATTCAAAATCTATCGGAACCACGTACGATACGTGAAGTTTACTCCTTCCTTGGCCATGCCAACTACTATCGGTGCTTTATTTTCGATTTCGCTAACAAAGCCCGCTTAATCTACAAAGTAGTTGTAGTTCCCAAATGGACGGATGAACAACGCGTCGCCTTCAATCAACTCCCAAAAGCCCTTACCAAAGCACCCATCCTCCGTGCTCCTGATTATTCTAAAGAATTCCATGTGCATACCGATGCATCCAAGTATGCCATTGGCGCAGTGCTCACCCAACCGGGAGAATTAAAAAAGGATTACCCAATTCGTTTTCTTAGTCGACAATTGATACCTGCTGAGGTCAATTATACCACCACCGAACGCAAAGCCTTGGCAATGGTATATGCAGTTCAGAAGTTTCACCATTATCTTCTAGGAAAAATCTTTGCGTTCTTCACTGATCATCAAGCACTGTTGTATCTCATCAACAAGACCTGCACCACAGGTCGTATTACTAGATGGATCCTATTATTGAGAGAATTTGAGTTTAGGATCGTGGTTTGTAAGGGAGTTCAACATTTTTTAGCAGATCATCTATCCCAAATCCCTAACCTTCCTAACCCTGATCAAGGCGTCAATGATGATTTACCAGATGCAATCCTTTTCCAAGTTGACTCTACACCTGTATGGGTTAAGGAAATTACTGAATATTTAACTTCAGGGTAGATGGATCCTTCCTTCTCTAAATTCGAACAACGAGCATTGGTCCTCAAAACTAAACCTTATACATTAATTGCAGGACAACTCTACAAGCAAGAGTTAGATGGAATTATCTGATGATGTCTTACTGAAGGAGAAATCCCCTCTATAATTTCCCTCACTCATGAAGGTATTAGTGCCGGCCATTTCTCTTTTGAAACAACTGCTAAGAAAGACCTGTTGGCCGATTTTTGGTGGCCAACACTCTTCAAGGATACGCATAATTACACTAAGGCTTGTGATGTCTGCCAACGCACAAAACGCTTTCAAAAAACAGACTACATGGCTTTACACCCTGTACCCACTGATCAAGCTTTCCAGAAATGGGGAATTGATTATGTCGGACCTATTAGTCCTGCTGCTCGACACACACAATCTCGTTACATCATAGTAGCTACGGACTATTGCACCAAATGGGCTGAAGCAAGAGTTGTTTGCAATGCTGACGCTTGTTTCACCGCCAAATTTCTCTATGAACAGGTTATAGTTCGGTTCGGATGTCCTCTAGAGCTTATCAGTGATATGGGAACACATTTCCTTAACTCTGTTATAGCAAATCTTCTATCCAAATTTTTTGTGGTACATCGCAAAAGTTCTCCATATTATCCACGCTGCAATGGCCAGGCAGAATCCACCAATAAAATCCTATGTGACATTCTCACCAAAACCGTCGAATCCAGCCGATCTGATTGGGAACTCAAACTCCATGCTGCTCTCTGGGCTTATCACACTACCCCGAAACGAGCTACAGGCTTAACCCCCTTCCAGCTCACATATGGTCAAGAAGCCATTATGCCTGTGGAATTCCATATTCCCTCCCTTCGAGTAGCCCACAACCTTGAGCTCGATACTCCTCAGAATCTAGCAAATAGGTTATTCCATCTGGAGCAACTCTGTGAAATACGACGGATCAGCATCCATGCTCAACAAGTCCACAAACGACGACAAAAAGCATGGCATGATCGATCATTGAAACTTAGAGATTTCCAGGTGGGAGATAAAGTCCTGCTATACCAGGCCAAAGCCTTCAAAGGCAAACTGAAAATTTCAGGCCAAGGACCTTACGTCATAAAAAAAATCTTTGCCTCTAGATATGTTCAACTCCAAACCCTTCAAGGCGATGTCCTCGACACTGTGGTCAATGGGAGTCGACTGAGAAAGTACAACGAACCCTGTTTTTATCTTGATATGTATTAGTTGGTTTTTTTCTAATGTTTATTTTTTTCTTCTTCTCCCTTTCTATTATTTGTATGCCATTTTGACACCATTTTTTGCTGTGATTTGTTGTTCCACCCATCAAGATACTATCAGATTAGTCTTCTCTGAGAAAACCACAAAAGTCATTAGTTTCAGACAAAATGTTTTCACAGCATCTCAGATAGAATTCGCCTAACCCCTTTCTTACAGAGAACGGTTCATTTTTGGCCTCCGCGAATTCTATCTCAGAAGAAAAATGTCAAAAAATAAAAAAAATAGTGTTTTTTTCATCAGATATCCATGTTCAAAATTCGCAAACAATTCGCGGGAGCTTAAATTGATCCTCACGATTTCTCTATTACCTCCACGAATTCTAATCAGATACATTTTTGCACTATCAGACATTTTCCCTCTTTTGGCCAACACAAATCACTTACAGGAATTCGCGGGCCCTCAGAATGATGCCTTGAAATTTGCAACCATCATTACCAAATCGTGGACACTGAGGACGAATTCTGGGTGAAGTTGTGAATTCCTGCCCAAAAAAGTCTATATATAGGCCTCCACCCTTTCTCCACGAGTTCATTTTGGATTGCTGCTCTCGAGTTCATGCCAAATTTTTTCAAAATTTTCAAAATTCTCAGAGCAATCTAAAATCACTGCTGCCATGGCTTCCCGTGATTCCTCACTAAGCTTGCACCACCGTAAACCCCCTCGTCCTTATTCAGGGGATATAATCATGATCTCTCTTAAGAATTACATCGAGCAGCTCACATTGGCCAAGGATATCCTCACCAATCTTGGTTTTGATCTAATACTTTTCTGGGACCAGCAGAGCGAGAGCCTCATCCGAGCAGCTTACTCGACCTATTCGAATGAGTTCCAAACTTTCCGGCTTACAACCAAGACTGGCAGTTATTCTATTATCAACGTCTCTCCGGCGGATCTTCAGAGTGTCGACTTTCCTAATCTTGGAGAGACAATCCATGGCAAGGGCACCAATTATGATGCCAAGTACTTCACCAAGTTTCTGACATACGATGACAAAACCATTGCCCGAACCAACGACAGGATCGCTATCCGACTCATCACGGATCCCCATCTACGGGCCGCCTCAGAGATCATCGTCACCATGGCTGCAGTACGTACCACCAAGATGGATCGCATCCCACCGAGTGATCTCTTCTCTCTAACCCTCACCATGGATGACCCCACTCAGAATTATAAGTGGGCTGAGAAGGTAGTGGAGAAGCTGTGCGGAGCCCTGAAAGCCCGCAAATCAACTACCAAATGTGAGTATCTCCTCCACATGTTGGTCACCAAGCAATTGGGATCTAAGGGGGCTGTTGCCATCAAGGAGCTGGATGCTGTTTATCCAAGCACAAAAAAGCAAGCCACCCCCCAACCGACAGCAGAACCAGTCTCACCAGCCCCACCTACTAAGAAGCAGAAAGGGAAGGCAATCAGTACTGAAGCAGATGTCCCACAAGACATTCTATCCAGCGACATCGGGGTAGAATATGCTGAATCCGGAGGGAGACTTAGACCATCTCAGGTCCCAAAGGAGGTCCTAGAACAGCAGGCGGCCTTACTTCACCAGGTCCAATAACGCCGAAAGGCAGTAGCAGAAACAGCAGGCAGCTCCGGAACGACAAGCACTTCTGGCTCTGATTCTATGGGCGTGATTCCGTCCACACAGAAAATCTCCTCTCCATCACTTGCTCTCACAATCCCACCACCACCCCCACCATTTACTGTCACCTCCACACCCTCACTAACTCTCAACACGGGCTTCCCTTCCACATTTCCACAAAAGCCCTCGACTGTACAAATCTCCACCCTACTTGACTCCATAGTCAACGTAGATGATTTTGCCTTACAATTACTAATTGCACTCTCATCAACCACTGTCACCACTAACCCAATCCCACAATCTCTGCCACGTAGTCTCTCCCCACCCCTCAATTCACAATCACCCCTCCCTGTCTTTCCTACACCTCCGTCTAGCCCTGCTCCTAATTTTCTACCATTTAACCCCATGCTGTATCCTAACTACACACGCAACCTCCCTGACATTGGTCCTTGGGAGCAGCTACCCCTTACAGCCCAAAAAGCGGTATGGTTGGTGAATGAGCTCCAATACAATATATTCGGCACCCTAGGGACACAACACACTATGCGGAAATTCGACGATGGTGCTATGGCGGGCCTTCAGAAAGAAAAATCAAGGCTGGAGGAGGAAACCAAACAATAGCAGCTGTAGATCTAAAACCTCACAAATTACAATCAACAATAGCAGCAGATGCTAATCCATCTCCAGGACCAGCTCCAACTGAAGGTATCCAAAATGCAACAAACCATCGATACTCTCAAAGCCGAGAAGGATGAGGCTGTGGCAGATTCACAAGCAACACATTCCGCTATGAAGGAATAGTTGGAAATGGTGGACTTCAACGACTTTGCACCACCAGCTATCCCTGAGGTAACTACCATTCCAGTGGTGGCCTATCAAACGCTGGCCCAAAAGTTGAAAGCCTGGAAGAACGCTTAAAGGTTGTTGCCCAGTCGACACCGTCGGTTCATGCAGAGCATGCCCAATTTCATGATTCGGGGCACCACTTTGATGGACTTGATGGTGGAGATGGCGCAGGATTTCAACAACCTCCTCCTGCAACTCAAGGCTCCGCATTTCAAAGCCAACCCCTAGGGCAAGGAGCTCAAACACCAACCAATCCATCGGGCTCTGGGGGTACCAGCTCCCAACATTTTCTTTTCCCTTTCACCGCTTCTAACCCCCTCGACACCACTAATCCCACCTTCATTCCATGACACTTTTCACCTGAATCACAATGCATTGCAGAAGCTAACCCCTCGCCTCCTCTATCTCCTGATCCCGATCCACAAATTGCACACGAGATTGCCTCTGAAGCCCCCACCATCCGGCACAAAATCACGTCCATAGAACCAAGCAAGGAGTTGCGCGTCTCTCAGGAGTTTGCAAAGAAGTACCCAACAACGAAAGAGCGAGGTGGCTACATACTGCCAGATTTGAACCAGTGTCAAACACATAAAACAGCAGTCAAACTCCTAGATCCACAACCTCTCTAGTACCATCAGCTCTTCCTGCAAAGTAAGACCTCAATGGCACGGTATCTCGAAGCTCTCTCCTACATGCGCACCAGTCCTTATTACTATCCAATAGCGAGGCAAGAACCGTTTCCTGCCACCAAGGTCAAGAACAGAATCTTTTGGCCTAAGCTCACAGGACTCGATAGCGGCAACTTAGCCGAAGACATGGTTACCAACTGTCGAGTCTTCTACCAGAGGCACCATGGCAATCCTGATCGCGATGTCAAATTTTTTGCGGATAATTGCGGCCTGGTGGCATTTCTGGCAGAACTCAGAGGTTTTTGGTATCGAGGGTTACCCCCAATTGCCCTTGACATCAATAAACCCTTGCGCACGCAAGATGACCATATCAACGTTGCAAGGCTCTATTATCGCGCTGCACTTACTTCCGTCTTGCATGTTGATATGGTGGAGCTATGGAAAACCCATAACTTTCTCCAGGGTATGCTCCATTATTACAAACCCATGCCGTTTCTGAACAAATTACGGTGGCAAATGATGGAGGGCATCGGGACGACCATCTACCACTCCCGACAACAACAATCTCGCCTCTAAGAAGCACAAAAAATCCAAGATGAAAAGGCATCGATTGGTGTGGGACCACCAATCCAATAAGGAGGGGGATAATGTTAGCAATTGTGCTAACACATAGAAAATAAAAATAAATAAAACTTCGTGGCATGTGTTTTGTAAGACCACGTATGAGTATCTGTCAATAAACTTCAAGCCATGGCATGTGTTTCGTAAGTCCATGAGTAGAAGCTTAAATAATAATAAAATAGCTTAAACTTAGATTTAGAACTTAGACTTAGGAAACTTAAGATTAGAAATATTTTATCTTAAGTTGTCCTAAGTTAAGAAAATTGAAGTTCTAAATCCTAAGAAGTTCTAGAAAGGCTAGAAACAGATTAGTCCCATAAGTTAGTAGACACTTATGGAAGACCCTCCTTGCCATAAAAGGAGAGGTATTTGCATTGTAAATAACACTTTGAGATTAAGCTATCTTGCTCTCTATTTTGGAGAATTATCATTCTATTTCATTTGTGTTTCCCTTGGAAAGGTGCATAGCTTGAGGGAAGGTGCTCGGGCCTCCTCTTGCCTCCTTTTCATCGGTTTTATTGTGGCATGTTCATTATTGCTTATTTGTTTAGTATTAGCCGCAATCTCATTTTATTACCCTTCAGGTGTTAATCTGAGATTAGTCTAGTCACCTTGCTAGTTGGGTAAGCCTTAGCAAGGATTTTTATTGTTGTTACTAATTAGTTTATTTTCGTTTCGGGCACTAGTTGGGTAAGCCTTAGTGCTCTCATTCCTGTCCATATTTCTGTTGAAGCTTATTGTAGAAACTTAAAAAGTGGACGAATCTCTACATCCCTATACTACACCCGTAAGTAGATCTAGCCATCGCACTCACTAGAAATACTTCTAACAAAGTTAGTACGAATAAAAGTACGGTTCTAATTTCGAAGGTGTTTAAAATAAATTGTCCTTTGCCATACCCTCACGGTGATTTTGATCGCCTAGGAGACGTTTACAACTATATTTCCATTGATGTCATTGCAAAAAAAATCTTGTGGGATAATGCAGATATTGTCAATATGAATGAACTCGTTCTTGCCAACTGTCCATTATACAACATTGATGACATTCTTGATTGTATGGATGTTGAAGGGGTAGTAGTTCTCACTGCTAAATTCAAAGGCTACTATCTTAGTGAAAAAAACTTGTTTGTTATCATGAAGTTGACTTCAATTACAACAGAAGGAAATATTGCAAATGCCATGACAGATGATGAAGACCCTTTCTACATGCAGAATCAAACAATGATATGGTGTTTCTCTAAACTGTCTTTGCACTCTAAAAAGAAAAAAACATGTATCATTTACCGAACCATCAAGTGAGTGCTTTACATATTATTCTAAATGTTCAAATAGGAGCAACATCAAGAAAATGCTGGTCCATCCTTGTGGTTAAAAAATGGGTAACATCCACAAAACGTCGACAAGATTAGTAGATGTCGAGAACAAATCCGCTAACTGCAATACAACAAGATCAAGTAACTATAACTTGGATATCTTGACAAGAATGGAAAATAATTTCTCATGGTCGTAATATGTCAAGATCAAGTAACTATAACTCGGATATCTTGATAGGAATTGAAGATATTTCTCATTGTCGTAATATGTTAAGAATGAGTAACTATAACTCGGATATCTTGACAAGAATCGAAGATATTTCTCATGATTGTAATATGTCAAGATCAAGTAACTATAACTCGGATATCTTGACAGGAATCAAAGATATTTCTCATGATCCAAATATGTCAAAATTAGTGTATAACTCCAATATCTTATCAGATGTCAAGGACAAGTGTGGATGATATTGGAGAGGCTGTTGATAACAACAAAAATAAAAGACGTCATTCTGAAATTAACATTCAAACAAAGCATACACCGAAATCATCAATTTTGGCAAGTGCAAATGCATCCACACGGTGTGATTCAAATTTTTCAGAATTCGATTTTGGTGAACATGATGACACAAGCAACATATTACATGATGCTAACATGACAAACGATCCTACAAGATCAAGATGGTCACAAGCAGATACTTTTTGAAGATTTACAAAGAGAGCCTCAAGTATGTCCAACATCCTTTGGAACTCCTCAAAGTTTCAAAAGAAAACGTGTGCTTGCTTATGTTGCACCAAAAAAGGCAGAATATATTTTATCGTCAAAAAATATAAGAGAAACATTGATGCAACCATGTTGTAGTAAGTTGTGCATTCGACAAATCACCTACAAAGAATGTGAAGACTTACGACTAGGTGTGTGGAGAAAACAAGGAGCTGACAAGCATAATCAGTTATTGCAGATGTTCAAATGTTTTTTCATAGACGAGAACTGTCAAATGCAATGTTTGGTATTTTGGAGGAACCCAAATTGTGCTTCAAACCTACGTTGGATGGTGAAGCTGTATGCATAAAAGCATATCAAAATCTATTGAGAATCTCCCATGGAATGTTTTGGCAAGTAATTGTTGAGGCACATTATTCCATTGTGTACAAGTTTCATGGAAACACCAGCACATTCAAGCAATGTGGACATTCTTGCGAACATCATTTCCCACTCAGCATGCATAAACATGACGTCTTCAAAATTATAAACACACAACTTAAAGACACGTGTATTCTTGAAGTTTCAAGATCCACGCTCTACAAGATGTGGAAACAAGTGTTTGGACATGTCAAGACTCCAACAAGACAAAGAATGTCCAAATGCAAAACATGTGACGACCTTAAAAATGCAATAGAGACAACTCCTGACATTAGATGCGTGATCGCTATATTGCATTGAGAGATCGTCATCTACATCATGTTTTCGATTCTAAAAAATGGTATGCATATTGGAAAGAAGAGTCAAGATCCCATCCTGAGCAGTCCCTATGTCTTATCATTGATGGAATGGATCAAAATACAACAACATTACCCTGTTTCAATGAGACTGATCCCCGATTAGAGGGCAATCTATTTTTGAAAACACATGTTTGTGGGGTATTGGTTCATGGATTCAAGTTGCTTTGTGATGTTTGGATTGATACCTTGCATGTTCATGATAGCGATCAAGTTGCCACATCAATAATGCGAGCAATAAGAAAGGTACAAGCATCACGTGGTAACCTACCTCCAATCTTACATATCCAAGCTGACAATTGTTGGAGGGAGAACAAGAACAAATTTATTTTTGGTCTCTGTTGTATGTTAGTGGCACATAACATCTTTCAAAAAGTAGAATGGGGTTACATAGATCAGGTTTTCAGTGTCATATCCAGGGCTTTGAAGTCCAAATCAGTTCATACAATAATGCCAGATATGCTAGCAGGAATTGGTGAAAAGATAGGTGGCAATCGTATCAAAAGCAGTGAAGTAGAAATACTGGAACGAATGGTGTTGGATTATTCTCCTTTTTACTAATCGACTAATCGGTTTTAATTTTCATCCATTGTTTATCCAGTTCTACGGATTTTCTCGTGTCTTTTCATAGTCTGCAGAATTACAAGTGTTCTCACACAGTCTGTAGAAATACACGGAATTTGAAACAATGTCGCATTTTTTGCTTGTCAGGAATCCCTTGTAAAAATGCAGTGTCGCCTTTTTCGCCTGACAGGAATCACGAGTAAAAATGCGGTGTCACATTTTTTGCTTTTACAATAGTGCCTCAAATGTTAAGAAAATGACTTTGGCAAGGTGTGGGGCAACCCTAAATTGGATTTAAGGGCACCTTCTGGTTTTTCGCATTTTTTGCAAAATTCCGACACTGTCGCATTTGTGGGACAGTGTCGCCTGTGGTTGTTTTGGTTAATTTCTGCAGAAGTGACAGTCTAGTACATATATGCAGACAGACGATTTACGACCAATTTTCACCACTTATCAACAATCAATGACAAGGAACCGGATGAATGCCAACGAAGATCAACCAATTGGCAATCACATTTGATGACCTAATTGCTTAGTATATATAGATGTTCATATTCATACATTTTCAACCAATCATCAAGAAGAAGTTCTGAAGTGACGCATCAACATTGTGAATTGTGAAGGGGCTGAGTGTTATCACACGACGCTTCCTGCGCTCTTATCAAGCAGATCATTCACGATCAGAAAGTATTGTAGTTAGCTCTCTATTAAGCTTTCAAGCATGAACTCTCTTGAGCATTCTAGCTCAGTCTTTTAGAGATTTATTTAGAGTTGCTATTGTGCTACTGCTTATCAACAGAGTTGCTTATTATCAGACTTATTCTTAGTTACTCAAAGACAACTTAGAGTGCGTGGTTCCTATCCGCTATTGTCTTACACTCATTAGTATCTGATTTTGTTTTTCTGAATCAATACAATCTTCTTATTGTGTTCAGTATATGTCAGAATGCATGCATCTCTGTATTGCTTTTGTAACTAATAGAAATTGGCTGAGAATTCAATACTTTATGTTTGGCTACGTAATCACTTAGTATATATCAATCTCAAAGTTAGTTGCTAAAGATTGAACATGATTATCATCACTACTGCTTTGTTCAAATTTTGATAGTTGTAGTCATGCATTGGAAGTAGGAGTTTTTGCTGCAATTATTCCATCCTATTTCTGACATGGTATCAAAGCGGTATCATTACTTCTTTAACTGATACCGACATGGTATCAGAGCGTTGATTCTTCTAATACTATTTCGATATCAGAGCAAAAGCTCTAATACTTGATATTTTCATGATATCAAATTGATATCAAAATCTTCAGTTTCTTTCAACCTTTTAGTATCAGAGAATTGATTTCCTGTTGTTGGCATTACCACATCTTAGCGTCATCGATACAATCGATAGACTAAGTTCCAGATGGATTCTCAAAGTAAAGCTGGTCTTATTGCAGACAAGATGAATGGATCCAATTATCATTTGTGGAAATTTAAGATGAAGACCTTGCTAATCGCCAACGAGTTATGGGATGTTGTTACAGGTACAGAAGCCTGAAGACGACAAAAATGACTCAAAGTGGAAATTGAAGGATGGTAAAACTTACGAGCTTATTATCCTTAATATATCAGATACGTAGATTGGACACATAGCTGAAGCTAAAATGTCAAAAAATGTCTGGGACATCCTGAACTCACTATGTGACGTGAGGGACGTAACTACCAAGTACATTCCCACAACCAGGGACTGTGTTCTGAGAAATTAGGGTGGCCAATATGCATGCATGCATAGGGAGGAGGGCCATGCATCCTTTTTCCCATACATGCATACCTCCTCCCCATCATTTTTAGCTTCAAAAGGTGTATGCATGGGTGAGGGGAGGAGGCATCTCTCATGTTTTATTTGTGTTTTGCTAATTGTTGGATCTGATTGTTATTGGGATTGCATGTTATTATACTTTTTATGAGGGAGAAAGGGAGAGACTCTCACCATGCACAAAAGTGTATGTAAGTTATATATATATATATATATATATATATATATATATATATATATATATATATATATATATATATATATATATATATATATATATATATATATATATATAGACAGACACATACATGCATACATACATACATATGGTAAAACACAAAGCTCAAATATTGGCTTTTAAAAAAACAAAATGTTTATACAAAAATTGGTGGTACGACAATCTCCTACACCAAATATGAGTGTGAGTATTTGTATTGAAACAATACACAATCCCTTCTCAAATTATTTGAGAGGCAAGGAGTTAGAATCATTTGGGATGGTTTTGACGATCTAGGTGGCGGCTTGTGGTCACGAGCTATGTGGATGATGCTCAGAGTGGGCATGTGCTTTTAGGTGTGTATGTGTGTGTGTGCATGTAAGTGCATGTGTGTGTGTGTAGTGTGCATGTGTATGAGTGTGTATCTGTTCATAACCACAAAAAAGTGTTTATATATTTTTGGAGACTGTGTATGTGTATGTGTGTATGTGTCTGTTGTGTGTGTATGTGTATGTGTATGTGTGTCCGAGTGTGTGTATGTGCATGCGACATGTGTGTGTGTTGTGTGTGTTTATGGAGGGTGTGTGTGTGTGTATGCATGTTTCTACGGAGTGTGTGTGTGTGTGTGTGTGTGTGTGTGTGTGTTAGGCTTTAGACATTAATCATTAGGGTTAGGCTTTAGGCATTAGGCGTAAGACATTAGGCTTTAGGAATTAGGCATTAGGGCTAGGTTGTAGACATAAATCATTAGGGTTAGGCTTTAGGGATTATGCATTAGGCTTTAGACATTATGCTTTAGGATTAGGCTTTAGACATGTGTTTGTGTGTGTGTGTTAGGCATATGTCTGTGGTAAGTGATCAGTCTAATGTTTGTGGTCAGTGATCAGCCAAATATCTGTGGAAGTGATCAGCCAAAAGTTTGAGATAAGTAATCAATCGAATGTTTGAGGTAAGTGATCAACGGAATGTTTGAGGTAAGTGATCACCTGAATATTTGTGGTAAGTGATGATGTGTTGAATGTAGCTTTAGTTACAATGTCGGATCTAGATTCAATAACTCGTGGATGTAACTCGTCAGATGTACTCATCGGATGTAACTTGTCTATATGTCGAATCTATAAGTCGAATGTAACTCATCAGATGTAAATCATCAGATGTAACTCATCTATATGTCAGACGTAACACGTTGGATGTAACTCTTCGGATCTATACATTGGATGTAACTTGTCTATACATTGGATGTAACTCGTCAGATGTAACATGTCGGATCTATACATCGGATGTAACTTGTCTGATCTAGATGTCGGATGTAGGTTGAGATGCCCATCAGATGTAGGTTGATATGCCTGTCAGATGAGGTTAAGATGCTTTTCAGATGTAGGTTTTATGCCTGTCGGATGTAGGTTGTGATGCTCGTTGGATGTAGGTTGAGATGCTCGTTAGATGTATGTTTCTATGCCTGTCAGATGTATGTTGAGATGCTCATCGGATGTACTAGGTTTCTATGCCCATCGGATGTAAGTTGAGATGCCTGTCGGATGTAGGTTGAGATGCTCGTCGAATGTAGCTTTATATGCCTATTGGATGTAGGTTGAGATGCTCGTCCAATGTAGGTTTCTATGCCCATCAGATGTAGGTTGAGATGCCCGACGGATGTAGGTTGAGATGCCTCTCGGATCTAGGTTGAGATGCCCGTCGGATGTAGGTTGAGATGCCATCGAAGATGCTCATAGGATGTAGGTTTTTATGCCCATCGGATGTAGGTTGAGATGCTTGTCGGATGTAGGTTTCGCTCGAAGAGTAAATTGTTTTGCAGTAGGTTTCTCAACCTACATCCAACGATAAGCATAGAAAGCTACATCCGACGAGCAGCAAAACCTACATCCGACGGGCATCTCAGCATAGAAACCTACATCCTATGAGCATCTCAACCTACATATGACGAGCATAGAAAGCTACATCCAACGATGTAGGTTTCTCAACCTACATCAAGTAAAATTTTTTGCAGTTATGACTATTTTGAATTGAGGTCATTATTTTAATACTTTTATTGATAAAAGCATTTTTAACACTTACTTACAAAAATCCTAAATTCAAACAAATAATTCAATAGATTCTAGTGTGTGTGTGTGTGTGTGTGTGTGTGTGTGAGAGAGAGAGAGAGAGAGAGAGAGAGAGAGAGAGAGAGAGAGAGAGAGAGAGAGAGAGAGAGAGAGAGAGAGAGAGAGAGAGAGAGAGAGAGAGAGAGAGAGAGAGAGAGAGAGAGAGAGAGAGAGAGAGAGAGAGAGAGAGAGAGAGAGAGAGAGAGAGAGAGAGAGAGAGAGAGAGAGCATCTTGATCTTAGCTTAAACTACTTTGGAGGTACATGCCAGACAATATTACATCATTAAGCTCTTTATAGTATCTAGATCTATCGTATAACAACTTCTCCAGCTTCATACCCCAGAATTTTGGTGAACTCTTAGAGCTTCAATTCTTAAAACTTTTAGAATTGCCATTTGGGCGGGCACATCTCTCCGCAGCTTGGAAACCTGACAAAACTTATTTTGTAGTCATGTACTTACAAGCAAGCAATGTGTCTTTAATGGCATTTTGGTTTATGTTTTTATGTTATTCAATTTATGTACTTATGTATTAAAATTCTAATCACAATTTTGTTGGTTTATTCAAAAATTGGTGGTATGACAATCTCCTACACCAAAGACAAGTGTGAGTATATGTATCGAAACAATACACAATCCCTTCTCAAATTATTTGAGAGGCAAGGAGTTAGAACGGATTGGGATTAGGATTGTTAAAAAGTGTATTTAGGACCTTGAATAAATCTACCACACATGAGAGTTTGCACACTACCAAATCTATCTTGATCAACTCGAATTTTGATAGGCTATCAACCAAGATTTGGATCTAGGCGAGCGCTCTTGTACACAAAAAAATAATCATCCATCACAGACTAAGTGTTACTCAAGGTTTTTCGTGAGATACAAACATTCTACTATCGGGTCGAGACAGGAAAACCAAGAGCCCTTGAGTAGAGAGAGAATCTAACAGGAGAATTTGACTCAAAGTGATTCTATCTCCCAAAAAGTGTTTTGCACAAAGGAGCTATCATCATATATAGTGGTACCTTGAGTTCCTACACTAATTTGCATGTGGAGAATCTTGAAATATGATTATGCCTCTCTTTGTGAGCCTCTAAATGTGATTGGACCCTATAGATCCATGATATCAAGGTGGTAGATTGAGGTCTGCACCACTTTCACTTCTGCATCCCTACAAAATAGGACATGTGTTGACCTTTGATTGAGCCAAAAGTCATGACCCAAATTCCTATGTCTAATCATGCTTTTTATTTGTACAAGTCACAAGGAGATTGAGGCCCAACCTCATGATGACACTTGGCATTATTCTACTTGACTAGCGTTTGCCTACTTTCACATTGCTTTGTAAAACAATCTATTCTAAGGCATGAATTAGCTAATGCAAATAGGCCTAGTACTCATTTTGCATCATTTCCTTGTGCTTGATTTCCATGCTAATCTCAAATATAATGAGGCTAAATACATTACTCTAGATATATGTTTCCTTGGAGGATGATTCATGTATTCTCATAATGTGTTTACAAACTGCCTCACAACATATAAAAACCACCATCATCCAACAAATGGATAAATTTGCCAATCCTACTTGCATAAAATCTTAGAGCATGTAGATAGATATTCCAAACAAACACTAATGGCATGCTGTCTAATGGAGAATCACAAATCACAAAATTTTCAATCCCATCAAAGCAACATAGTCATGTAGAATTGTCTCAAGTCTACTTTGAGATTTAGGCACATTATCTGAGATAGTGCCTTTTCTTTGATATCCTGCAAACAAGCCTCGATGGATCCTCCTTGGATCTTTTGATCCCCTTGGTGTGCTTAGTGTGAATGATTTCAACTAGTTTTGCTATTTTGGTCATATTTTTATATTTGGCAATTGAGGTCAATTTTCATATTAGACTTAGAGTTTGACTTTTTAAAGTTATATTAGTCTAAAAGCATTTGAGTAAACACTTTTGGAAAGTGTGGAAAACTATAGAACACGAGTTTTAGAAATTCAAGTTTGAATTAGAATCTAGTCCACATTAATGCTAGGTTTTTCATTATGGAGGGAAGGCTAAAAGCATGGTTTTTGGGTGGTACAACATGGACTTTCAAGGACACTACCTTTTTTTGGGTAGAAATGCACATTTGTATTGTTATACACTATTTTCAACTAGTACTTTTGACTTGCAATAACTTTTTAAGTATGTCATGTAACATATCATTGACAAGCGCTCAGCGTCAAGCGCTTTCCAACGCACCAAATTTTGCTAAAATTGGACTCACCACTAAGAAGTTATGTCATTTTTAATGTGGACTCAAAAGATTATGATTAATAAAATTCCCATACTTTTGACTTGCCATAACTTTTTAACCGTAGCTTAAAAGTATGTCATCTAACATATCATTAGAAAGCACTCATCAAGCGCTTTTTCAAATGCACCAAACTCTGCTGAAATTGGACTTATCACTAAAAAAATTGTGTCATTTTTAATGTGGACTCAAAACAATTACGAGTAATAAAATCCCAAAAAAATGAAATGTACTACCAAAAGGTACAATAAAAAATGGGTTCTTTTTTTGTACCACCAAACCATGCTTTTAGCCGGAAACCAAAGTTCAAAGTTAGGTTTGGACGTGCTATAAAAGGATGTAACTCGTGGGAAGAGAAGAAATTCTCTCTCTCTCTCTCTCTCTCTCTCTCTTATCTCATTCATGCTTATACATGGTTCTCTTTGGTGTCGGAAATATGATAGATAATGTAATGCGGAAATGTCCTACTTCTAATGCATGACTACGCCTATCAAAATTTGAACAAAGTAGTAGTGATGAAAATCATGTTCAATCTTTAGCAACTAACATTGAAATCGCTAGATACTAAGTGATTACATAGCCAAACATAAAGTATTGAATTCTCAGACAATTTCTATCAATAACAAAAGCAATATAGAGATGCATGCATTATGACATATACTGAACGTAATAAGAAGATAGTATTGATTCAGGAAAAACAGAATCATATGCTAATGAGCGCAAAACAATACCAGATAGAAACCGCGCACTCTAAGCTGTCTCTGAGTAACTGAGAATAAGTCTGATAATAAGCAGCTCTGCTGATAAGCAGTAGCACAATAGCAACTCTAAAATAATTCTCTAAAAGACTGAACTAGAATGCTCAAGAGAGTTCAAGTTCGAAAGCTTGATAAAGAGCTAACAACAATACTTTTTGATTGTGAATGATCTGCTTGATAAGAGCGCATGAAGCGTCATGTAATAACACTCAGCCCCTTTACGATTCACAATAATATTTCAGATCTTGATCATTTCAGAACTTAAAAAAAATGTATGAATATGAACAGCTATATATACTAAGCAATTAGGTCATCAAATGCGATTGCCAGTTGATTGGTGTCTGTTGCATTCGTCCAGTTCAGAAATTGATTGCTGATAAGCCGTGAAAATTGGCCGTCTGTTTGCATAAATAAACTAGAACTGTCACTCTGCAGAAATGAACTAATACTGCCACAAGCGATAGTGTCGCCAAAAGGCGACACTGTCGGGTTTTTGCAAAAAATGCGACAACGACCTTAAATCTTATTTAAGGTTGTCCCACACTTTGCCAGAGTCATTTTCTCAACATTTGAGGCACTTTAAAAAATGCGACTCTGCATTTTTATTCGTAATTTCTGTCAGGCGTAAAATGCGAAAAAGACAATAATGCATTTTTACACAAGATTTCTGACAGGTGAAAAATGCGACACTATTGTCAAACTTCGTGTTTTTTAAAGACTGTATAAAAGCACTTGTAAATCTGCAGACTGTATAAAAACACCAAAAAATCCGCAGAACTGGATAAACAATAGATGAAAATTAAAACCAATTAGTCGATTAGTAAGAAGGAGAATAATCCAACACTCCCCCTTTAAATCTGGAAGTGGATTTACGAGTGTTTGCATCTCTTGCCCAACTTGCATATGTGTAACCACTGAGTAAATTGAGTTTGTCGTTGCCGACTGCTCCATAACAAATGCAAAAGTCCATAGTAGCTCGAAGATATCTCATGACTCTGATAAGAGCCTTCGAATGTGTTACACCAAGATTAGTTATAAACCGACTGAGAGAGCTGACTGCAAAAGCTATGTCTGGCCTGGTACAGATCATGGTGTACATAAGAGATCCTATAATAGACTGGTAAAGATACTCACACATCTGTTGCTTCTCATGAATTGTTTGGGGACACTGATCCTTTGACAATTTGAGACCTGGTTCCATTGGTGAGAGAGCTAACTTGCAATCAATCAGATTATATCTGACTAACATGTTGTAGATGTACTTCTATTGTGTAATGTAGACCAACTTCTATTTTCTATCTTTGCAGATATGTATACCAAGGTAGAAATGAGCTTCCCCAGATCGGTCATGTCGAATTTGGAAGATAGCATTCTCTTGGCTTCTTTTATCAGATCGAAATTGTTGCTGAAAAGCAATGTATCATTCATGTGTAAAGTGATAATGATAAAAGTCTACTGCACTGCTTTGAGATAAACATTTGAATCTGAAGAGCTAGGTGTGTAGCCATGATCAATGAGGAAAGTATTGATCCTTTGAAACCATGCTCGAGCAGATTGCTTCAAGCCATAAAGTGCCTTATGGAGTTTACACACATGCTTGTGTTTACCCACAATAATATAACCTTCGGGTTGCATGTCTTCTTAGATAGCTCTATTGAGATATAATGTTTGTACGTCCATTTGATGTATTTCCCAATCTGCTACATCGACAAATGATAGAAAAAGTTGAATAGAAGAATGCTTGACTACTGGACTGAAAGCCTCAATGCAATCGACATTGTATACCTGAGAAAATCCTCTGGCGACAAGTCGTGCCTTTCTTCTGTTGATGCTTCCATCTGCATTGTACTTGACTTTGAAAATCCATTTGCAATCAAATACGTTTCTACTAGTAGGTAATTCGACAATTGTCCATGTTTGGTTCTTAATAAGAAATGAACACTCTTTATCCATAGCTTCTTTCCAGAGATCTGAATCAGGCTGACTGAGTGCCTCTTGGACAGACGTCGGTTCCTAAACAAGGTAGGCTGTAGACTCGTCGATATACCTCACAGGTGGTCTGCTTGCTTTTGAAGATCTTCTAGGTAATAGAGGAAGTTGATCATTTCGATCATACTGTAGTTGCTGAATTGCAACATCATCATTTCTGATTCGCCGTTGAAAAGTAGAAGAGCTTGGACCTTCAATGGGCATAGTCGACTGAGGAACTGGAAAGTTCAATGTGTCAGGAGAATCTGAAAGGTCGGCTACATGGGGACTGCCTTTTCCCTTGAGGTCCTGAAACTGATCTTCGATGAAGATGACATCCCGGCTAGTGAATATCTTTGACTCGCTAGGATCAAATAACTTGTAGGCTTGATTTGAAGTAGTGTAGCTGATGAAAACACATTTGATACTCTAGAAGTCGAGCTTCTTCCTAAGATCACGAGGAAGTGATGAGCTCGAAGGGCAGGCCTCAACATGTACTAAGCTTGATATCAAAGTTTCTATTGGTCCACATGACAACAAAAATGAGAAAAAAAAATTCATCTTTTTTAAAGGCACTCATTGGGCTCTAATTTTATCTAATGCAAATTCTCCTAGAATTAAGCTAAAGTAGCTTGTAACTTGTACCACACCAAGGCTCTGATACCTTGTTAAAGATAAATTTGCATATTTGATAGTACGATTCCAGCAAGCTATCTACCATAGAATATGGAGAACTAGAAAGAAACTAATCCCACACTATAGAACTCCAAAAATTGTATTCACAAAAGAGCGAAAAAGGTACGTATATACAGTCTTACTTATAG
Source organism: Diphasiastrum complanatum (assembly GCA_029204225.1). Classification (NCBI taxonomy): domain Eukaryota; kingdom Viridiplantae; phylum Streptophyta; class Lycopodiopsida; order Lycopodiales; family Lycopodiaceae; genus Diphasiastrum; species Diphasiastrum complanatum. The sequence continues at coordinate 52,286 of MU831755.1, forward strand.
GGGCGTTACCATCGCATGGCAATACAATTCTCGTTACGGGACACATGTCCCGACTCTACTCAATACTTGCTGTGAAATGGCACTCATGCACACTGTCATAGAAACGAAAAATTCAAAAACACTACTAAAATGCGAAATAGTCATGGAACCGTAAAATAAACTTGGGCTTACTTAACTTGACACCAATGTCATCATCCAATGACTCCATATCAACACAACCTATTATTCCTCTTCATTGTCATCGTCACCATTAGATAATGAATATTTCAAATTCATAGTGAAGCAATATAGAATATTTGGATAGAGTTAGAGAGAGACTCTTTTGGTATGAAAAATTTGTTGGATGATGCAACAAATGATGTAATAACAGATTTATGAATTTTACGTATTATTTCAACAGATACAACATAAAACTATACAACATATTATTGATCTTGCCTCCACATACTGAAATTATTTTCTTTCATATTTTGGCATGGCAAGGTTATGATCACACTTATAAACGATGTGAAAACAAATTCATGATTTTCATATATATATATAAACCTTAGAGAAACTTAGAGCCCGACGAGGGCCTTTGAAGAAGATGCTTTTTTATTTTTTTTCTTATTTTCGTTGCCATGTAGACCAATTGAAACCTTAGCTTCGGGGTTCTACGTAACGTAGAATTTTCAAATATAAATAAAATAAAAACTTTTTAAATATATTGATGTTTCGTCGGACAACATGTGGAAATGCTATTGGTTGATGAGGCCTGCCCTTCCAGCTCACCACTGCTTGAAGAGACCCAAAAATATTGAAAATGAATATGAGAGATGATTGAGATGAGAAAATCGATGTACCATTAATGTATATGCATTGTCAAAACATGGTTAACAGGGATAACCAGAGTTAATTTGTGGTGCCAAATAGATCAGTGTTTCAAATTTTTGCCAACACTTTTTCTCAGATTCATGGCTTTTTGTCAACGCAAATTTTCAGATTCATAGTTCATTGTTTCAGATTTTTGCATGCAAATTATGAATGGCGCCATCAAGGAAGCCGTGCTTCTCAATCGACTCTGTGCTTCTATTCAACGAGACAGATGATAATGGATTATGGGTGCCAAGAAAATATTCAAAAAACTCTTGGATTTTGATGCATCCATCATCAAGAGGAGCATTTCAAAAAAGGAAAAAAGGTCAAAACTATCATTTCGATCTTATTGGAAGGCCAAAATTTTGGATTTCAGAACATCATTAGGAGAAAAATTTATTTATGAAATTCTAGTCCAACATGTATATATGCATTCAGAGATAAATGTGCAAGGATTCAACCGTCAGGATTACAAAAAAAGCAACTGTGAGTATTGATATTTTTGATACTTTGATTTTTGTCATTCATAAATATCTAATAGTAAACTTGCCAATCTGATCATTTTTCTCTTGCAGATTTATATCCATCCAACATAAATGAATGAGAGCCAAGTGGATATTTAGCAGATGTGTCAGATGTTATTCACACTGATATTGGACAGTTGCAATATCGAGGTAGAACTGCAAAAGATCTAGCTAATAGTGAAATCTTTTTTTATGAATCAATGTACATTCCTGATACAATTTTTTTTTTTGGACAAATAGTACCAATTCCATTACCTAGTTTTGAAAGTGATGAATGAATTGCACCAGATGCTATAGTTTCAGAATCATTTTGTTGCAAGATATATACTGATGTAAAAAATTCATTAAAAATGAGCACGAGATAAAAACAGTCAGATCGAGTTAATTTATTTTCTTGAATATATTTGTGGATTTCTTTTCAAGTGTCAGTGTACACAAAATCCCAACGATGTTTGTATGCAAAAATTTATCAGATAGTTTATTATCTGAAGTTATGGATGAAGGCTGGGACAAAAGATCAGATGGAGAAATAGAATGCAGAATTAAAATGTCTTCCATGTGCTTCCGTTATCAAATTGAAAAAAAAATGTTGAGCTTAAGCTTCTATTATCAAAAATGAAAAAAAAATAAAGGTAAATGGGTGCCACTCGATCAAGACTTGGAAGCCAGTGGACATTCAGAACAAAAAAATATTGAGATTATATACAATGATGCCGTTTTGACATGTGTTGAGGTGGAAGAAGATTGGAGTCTAATCTACATCCGGCGGGAACTATTGCTCCTACAAGATGATGTACTTTCAAACTTCAGATTCATTTTCAATGGTAAACTCGTAAATAACTGTAAACACTCAATCTTTTATAATAGTTTCAATCAAAACTTTCTAATAGAAACTCTATACTAATTATAACTAACTTTGTATTAGTTTTATGCAGGTACGTAAAAGACATGAGCTCGAGATCAAATGTAGAGATACTGGTGAAACAATCCAACTTCTGGAGATTCACTATCAGCAAATACATGCCAATCATCATGTCTTTTTATCATTATAGAAAAATTGCATTCCGATAATAGACTATGGATACAAGTTGATTGTAAGAATCTATTGTGATATCAATAAAAAAAACCCATAAACGAGTTGTTTACAAGTAAAACGATTGTATTTTTTTTTTATGTCTCTCTATTTACAAATAGATCTCTTTTCAGTCAATTTTTCTATATTTTCTATATCAGTATTAGGAACTAATAAGACAACAGCTCCTTTTATAATCTCTCCTCCTCTGTTTCGGAAAGGGCCTCAATGTCTTTTAAGGCAAGAAAAATATCTGTTACAAAATTGCCTTCCTCTGTATTAGGAAATACTTTTATTCCTTTTTGATCATATAAAATAAGATTTGCATCTTGGACAACCTGAAAGGCTGTTAAGGCAGGAGCAGCTTCCTTTTGAGGGCCCTCGATTGCAGGTGCAATGCTTACACCGTACTGGGCAAAAGTTCTGATCAATTCTTGCCGAAATCTATTAAGGCTTCGAATACTTGGAAGCGGAGCTTGCTTTGATAAGATAATGGCCCCAGAATCAGAATGAAATAAACTACAAATGAATAGAATATTACCTTTTCAATATATACATCCGTTTGTAATTTATACCATTCAAAAAATAGCTTCGTATTGTACAAGACGAACCATGCACAACTAAAGACGTCATTTTGCTGTACACACTGCATATATAGAACAAAAATTAGTAATATTATGATAGAAATTTTATTTATGCCATGAGGATACATTTGAACTAAAAAAGAAATACATGCATATCAGAAATAAATTGAATATACCTTGAGAGATTTAATGGTCATATCTCCAATTGAAGTTGCCATTGTCGGTATTTCCCGAACAACATCATGAAGTAGAGAATCAAATTCTCTATGTGTATTTGCAGCTGAGTTTAATTTTACACATAGAAAATTTGATACTCCCTCATTTATCTTTACAAAAAAAATGTTTAGGCTCCAATGCCGACTGCAACAACTAAGATACAAATATCAATAAATTCATATTTATGAAAAAATTCCGTTCTTATTAAAGCAATGAGGCATGCAACAATCCAGATTAAAGCAACAAAAACAAAAGAGCAATCCTTACTTATTTTCATATGGAATCAAATAGAATTTCACCATAGGACTGCACTCGATAAAATAGACAGCCTTCTCAAAATTGGCTTCTTTCTCCTTTACCGCTCCCATGAAAAATGGACTAACTACAAAAACTGTACCATGGGAATTGAAACTAATACTATTCTGCAAAAAAGAGACTCCGACCTCTACTATTGCATCTGAAATTTTTGAGGTCTTATCTTTTAGCTCGGCACAAAATTTGGGACCTAATCTAAATCTTCTATGTGTATCTGGAAGAAAAAAATCAAAAAAGTTGTCAAGAAGATCAATTTTGTTAGCTAGGTAGGCCTCGTATTGATTATAATGGTCAGAATAAAAAAAAACCTGGGCTGGATCGTATGGAATTCTCACAAAAAGATTATGTATAGGAGTATAAACAGAATTGGAAACAATATTTACAGATTTCTCTGTTATTTTGTCTCGCTCCTCTTGGGTAATCAACACTTTTGGTGATGAAACTTGCCGAGGAGCTGGACGAATAACAGATGGAGGAAGGGGTGAAGATTCACAATCTGAGTCAGATTCTCCAGCATCAGACTCAGAGTTCAGAAACGCACGAGGTCTCTTGGCCAGGATAACTCTAGGAGGAAGGGAAGCAGCTGGCCTTCGAGATCCAGCCCTCTTGGGGACAGACTGCTTTCTCTTCCTCCTAAAGGTAGTAGGCAAATTGGTTCTATCCAGAGGTAGGTCTCTGGAGGTGCTGGCATTATCAACATGCATACTAGAATATCTGTCCCGAAGCCTTTTGAGAATGACAAAATCCTTTGGCATGATGGTGACACGCTTACCATGCACTGCCAAAAGACACGAATCCTCAAAAAACTGGGACATAAAATCTTCTGCAGCACCTTGCAAGGCCTACATGGCTGTCACGACAAAATGAACATCTAGCCCAAGTGACAGAGTGACATTCCGTACAGATCAGCCAAAAGGAACTCTAGAGATCAACAATTCAGTTGATCTATGGAGTTTTCTGATCTCCCTCAGCCAGACCTACTTCCTTCCATGCCTATGGCCAGTACTAGGGGAAACACGTGAATGGGATGGCTGTACAGTGGTTATGGCACGGGCAGTGGATTTGGTCCTAGCCATCATACTCAGAGGCAGAAAATAAACAAAAAAAAGTTTGAACAAAAGAAAAGTGGATGAAAACAAAAAAATTTGCAATGAAAGAGCGCTAGAGATCGATACCAGAATTGAATATTAGTTTCGAGCGCAAGATCTACAGAGATTATTTTATGAAATGAGATGCACGCTCAAAAGCAATATTGGAATACCAGCGGTATCGGAGCAAACTGTGAGAGGGCAGAAGCTAGAACAGTGAAAGAGCGTGCTTGAGAGCGATATTGGGAGCTAAAAGCGAAAATTTTGCGAAAAAAAAATGAAAATTTTGAGGACTTATGTATACGAAATTTCTGCACGTGTGAAAAGACGGCGAGGACACATGTCGATAGATTATTAGCCCATGTGGACTATCCGTACTGACAATGATGACCCTATTATTAGGCCACGTGGGCTGAGCATGTGCACGAATGCGCTCTCGACGTGTGTCATTCTCGCACGTGACAGATGTCAGATCAATCATTCTAGGTACGACGCATTTATTTTGACCAATCACAAGTCGACATGTGTTTCGTCGCCGCTAATCCACAGGTGCAAATTTTTTTTATAAATAGGTCTTCTTTGGCTCGGATTTTTACGCAAATTTACAACAACTTTGCAGGATATCGATTTCAAGCACGTCGCTTGCTCTCATTACCCTTCATGGACTATTTTGCGCCTGGATTCGATACTGCATCGTCCGATATGGCATTCAAGCACGCTTCGCATTTCTTTTCTGTTTTGCTCTTTGTTCTTGCGCTCGGATCCGATACTCCAACTTGAAATATCTCTCTCGAACGCACGTTGCCTTGACATGCTTGTCTGATCTGGGTTTTGCGCCTGAGAGCGATATTAAAAATATTAGTTCTGTTGTTTTTGTTAATATGTCTAATTTTGAATCTAGTTTGTTTTCTTTTTTTCATGAATTTGGTATTACTGATAGGTTGAAGTGTTTTAAATCTCTTTTTTCTCCTTTTTTTTTTATTCTACCTTCTATACTGAGGGTCCTGGTGTGGAGGCATTTTCTGAGATATATCTCAGATATAAGTGCCTACTCAGTACTCCCTTATTCAAATCTTAGAATAAGGACATGATTCATTATCAGGACCTGGCGGCACTCGACAAGCATATCTATAAAGCTAAGCTTGACAAAATGTTTACCAAGTTACATAATGATTTCAAGTCTGTAGATGAGTGCCCAATTCATAATAAGAAATGTAGATTTATTGATTTTCAGTCTGCTTTTATTTATTTTTTTCTTTTGTTAAATATTTCTGACGATTTGGGGGCCGTTCCCTCCACTTCTGAAGCAGTTTTTCTAGTGGTACAAAGTCTAAAAAGTCAAATATTGTAGATATAGATACTTTTTTTATTGATACGGGTGTTAGTTTAGATGATTGTTCTGATTTTGATCCTGCTCGAAATAGGGCTACGTTTATAGGCCCTAGAACCCCCACTACTCTTTCTCCTTCTAATATATCTTTGATCACCTGCCTACTTATAATATAGATAATAATTTCTTTTTGACAATATTGGATATATCGGATCTTTTTGACTTCACTGAAGCTGAGACTCTTTGCATTTTGAACAAAGAGCTAGATGAATTTTCAGATATAATTGATTTTGATGTTGATGATCTTCTCCCTGGTGTTGACGGATAAGTTTTTATTCAGGGAAAGATTGCTTGAAAATGGCTGTGGAAGAAATGCGCAACAAAGAAGATGATCTACCTTATGAGGAGGAGTTTCTTAGAATCCAAAGTCAACTTGGTTTTCCACAGCCAACTGTCTATTCACCAACAATATTGACATTGAAAGGTGGACATAATACTGATGGAGAGACAGGAGAGACAATAATCAGTGAAGACAAAGTCGAATGCGTAAGTTTTTGTATTCTATCAAGTACTAGTAGATTGGTTATGTCAGTTTATATACTGGAGCTTACTTTGTTTTTTATCATTTCAAGAAACAATTTTTCTTGATGATTTTGCAATTCGTCGAGGAGGGCAGAGATCTTCTGCTAGAGAATTTTCAAGAGATTATGCACTGGGGCACTATCTGAAGTCCTTCAAGAATAATGAGATTAGTGTTGCCCATTCAAAGTTTCATTAACATGGTGAAACTATGATTATGGCAACAAAGTCACTGTCGCATTTTCTTGGAGGACGTAATTTCAATAGGGTTCATAAAATGTTTTTGTAAAAAAAACTATTGTGGTTAAAATTTTAGGATATGGACCAATGAATTCCATGTTCAGATCATCTCATTTTGTAGTATATGCTGCTTAACGTTGATCTGAGTAAGCATGAAAACTATGAGCTATTGGATCCATACAAAAAAAGAAAATTGTTGCATGATTCTAAGTTGCAACTTTTATTGGAAAAAATATCGGAAGCAGATTAGATACTGCAGAATTATACTTTGTCAATATTTTTATTTAATGTACAAATTTTTATTGTGTGTCTATAGCCTACTGGATTGTATAAATTTGCATGCTTTTTGAAATTTTTTTGTGTTATGATGAACTTGGATTCTTCTGTAAAACCATTGGAAAAGTTGCAGTATATAGCTGTTTTTTGTGCTAGTCCCGCCATGTTGTGTACTTTTATGAAATGTCGCTCTTGCTTGCCAATGAGATTTTTCCATTCCTTGCGATGACCATATGCTAAGACTTCCACTATTTCTTGCAAAGAATGTCAAATGATGTCGTAATATGTGCTGCATGTCATAAAAACATAATCTAAATCAGTACCAAAAGTATCTAATGTAATTACACATATTTGTCTATCATAGTGTAAAATCAAAATCTTACCATATAATGTGTTATATGATCAACACCCCATGCCATTTGAACTGCATTCACAAATTCATTGGTTGTTTTCTGTATCATTTGTACATCAGTATTTGAAAATTTATCTTTTCTCAAGTATTTCACCATGTTGTCTAACTTTTTCCAAACTTCTACTAACCTTCTTCTTCATCTTTTTTATTTTGTTATTATTTAACATTGATTTCATAGATTTAGAAGTCAAAATAGAGCCTAGTGAGTTTCCAATTGAAATCTCATCGGCCAAATGGTCTTCAACAACCAATGTTGATCTACATTGCAAATATAATGTTCATGAAAATGTCAGTAGAAATTAGGACACTTATAATATTCACAGCAATATATAATAAGCAAATCAACAGAAAGTTGAAATGAATAAATAACAAAATTATTGATTATGAATGAATCAAAAAGTTCAAGTAATATTCAATACCAAATAAGCTATAACTTACTTGAATGCACGGATTCGTCTTTTTCTATGACCTCCTCTGGATGATAGATCACATATATCCTTGTTTACTAGTCTTTTCCTCTTGTTGCTTCGGACCTTTCTATTGAGCACATCCATATCTTTAACAAGAGACAAATATGAGATACGCATGGATTGAAATGCAATTTTTATCTCATCATTACTAGTTTTATAATGATGCAAAGAAGATTTCAACCTTTGGATCTCCTCCTTGAGCATCTGATTTTCATCCAGACAAGTTTTCATCTTTGTAGATTTTTCTTCGCACTCCTTTGATATTTTCCTTGATTCCTCTTCCAAATATTGTATTCTTTGCATTGAATGTGCATTCCCATAGAGCATCAAATTCTCACAGTAACCCAAAAGGCCATTTTTACCATGACACATAGATTATCAACTGACTCACCGAATGAAAATCTGGATGTTGCAATGAACATGGATCAATAGGATACAATGTTCCTGATGACCATAAATCTACATGTTTTAGCTTTTCCTCCCTGTATCGGACCATATCAGAAGTTGACAATCTGGGTTGCTTTGAGTTTCTCGTCCTGAGCGGAGCATATTTTGGTGACAGATCCACATGAAGATGATAAAGCTTTGTCATCAGTACTATAGTATAGTAACAAACAACACAATGACAATAACAAAGCTGGAGATGGCGCTAACGACTCTGCTGGAGATTGAGATGGCGCTAAACACTTGTTTTTGACCCTGGAGATAGAGATGGCGTAGGATTTTTTTAGAAGTGTCACTCTTAATTCAAATTTTTGAGTGTTCCCAACTATTGGGAGGGAATATTTCAACATTTTAAAAAATTATATTTTAACTATGGTTAAACACCAGTGAAGTTTGATGTGACTAAACTAAGGTGCATTCATTTACATGGAAAGTAGTGTGGGCGGATGTGTAAAGAAGTTAAAAAATGATATTATAATTACTTTATAGTTATGTTTCTCTCTCCTGCATGGCATTTCTTATAGGGCCCTCTTTGGGCCCATATTTTCTCTAATGGCTCATGCATCCATATATTTATTGTGTTTGCTTTCATCAAATTCATACTTTGGTATGAGAAATTTAAATGTGAAAAACTAATTCATGATTTTACGTGATTGTATAAAATATACTATTGTGATTCACTAACTAGAGAGAGAAAATAGACAATGTAGTCCAAATGCAGATCATCTCCTTCTCAAAGCCAAATAGTGAATACACCAATATAACAAATGAGGAGGGATGAATCCATTTGGATTAGGTTCTCAGATGTCCATATGTAGATTTTAACCCTACAATTACATCAGTGGTCTAGATGACACATTCAGAAAACTAGCCAATTGTTGATTTTTATGTCCATATCTAAGATCTTTATAATTGAAGTGCATTTGTTATCATGGATGAGATCTTTATCATATACTAAATTCAAGTTATCAATTTTGTGTGGATCTATTATCATATTCTCCAGCATTCTATCGACACTGTATTCCATCCTGCAAAGTTTGAAAAGCTGCTATTTTGTCCTGCGCTTGCAGCTCGAACATATCCTGATACTTCATTGGAGGGCTTGGATTTGTCATCCAAGCTCATGACAGTCACATGGTTAGTCGACGACATGATAGACGACACCGCAATTGAAAAATCTTGGGAGACAGCTCTTTCTCTTGTTCTGGAAATCCATCTGGTGATGATGTCAACTTTTCCAGTTGACCAAACAATATTGCAGGACTTGACGGAGTTCGTGGATAAATTTAACAGTCATCTGCGAGAAGATATTCAGAATTCAATCGAAGATAAGCTTCGCAATAACAACCTCCAGCCTGGTAAAAGTATGCCATCTAATCTTTACTAATTGATATCAAATCTGAAAACAATGAATCAGCAACCCAGCTACTGTCTAGAACCTTATAGGTATGGAGAAATGATATCGATATTTCTATTCGTCTTTGATGCAGCTTCCTCGGTATCTTGAATACTGCTTGGTTAAGGTATATGCCCGTGATTTTATTAGTTTAGAAAGATTATAGGTCTGTATAGTGTAGTGCACGTCAATTAACACTAATCTGTTGTACTTGCCTTCTACGCTGTCAGTTTACCATGGTGAGCTATCTCCAATAGCGTGTGCTTTCCGTGACTTTTGGGATGGAGCTGTAGCAGCAAAGACGGCTGGTCAGTCGAGCCTTAGATTAGCTCGTTACTTTCAAAAATTTCTCATATCAAGCCTCATTCAGATCCGAAACAGAAAAAAGAACGTCATTCCATCCCTTGAAGAATATGTCCTGCTCCGGAGAGACACTGGAGCATTCATCTGCTTTTTGGTAAGTATGCATAAACAAATCAATATACAGGTAATCTCAAGGCCGCAACCAAGATAGAATGCTTGATGGAAGGAATTTCCTTCACATAGAAGTTCTGTAAAGAAATTTGACTTGTCGCAAAAGTCGCAAATTTCTGGAACGCAGGCGTCGTAGACATTAAGGCCTGTGCGTGGCTTGCAACTAAACATTCTGCAACAACCCCACTCAAGCAAGCACAGGCAAAGGAACACCCAATGGCTCTGATACCATGTAAAGAATGTGGGCCTCGGAGCCACGCACACACACGTACCTATGCGAGTCACGTACTGGGATCCCAACCCCAGTCGCCTAGCCACCCGCTATTCGTCTAACTCCCAAAAGGGCTGGTACCAAGGAACAGAGGATATAGAGAAGCCCCAACTTATATATGGGAGAGTTCAAGGCAAGCAATTACTTATGGGGTATTGAGAATTCTCAAGGCCCTCACTAGGAGCTCAAGCCCACGGCACTTCTTGTGCGTAGCTTGCAACTAAACATTCCGCAACAAGTTCTACTTCCAAATTAATGATTACTCAAAGGTGTAACCAATTTGAATGATCATCTACAAATAATTGTAAAGTTCATAGACAATGTCTTTCTACCAGACGCAATTTTTTGCAGTCCTCAGATGACAAGATTGATGAATCTAGTCAACGACGTCATCTCATGGCACAATGATATATGGTCTTTTAGAAAGGTATACACTATTACACTTTATAAAACTCGATCCATGCTTAAAAGTGTGAAGCAACCGCGATAGCCTCGGCTTATTATGTTGGTTCAACCATTTATGCGTACCTGCATCATCTTAAATCATGTATACTTATTTGACCACTTCTTGTAGGAATACTTGGTAAATGGAGATGTACACAATCTAGTGTTTCTGGTCGGCCATCACTTCAACTGCTCGTATGAGGGAGCTGCATTGGCTATCACCAAAGTGTTATATGATCGATGCATTGACGTGGAACTGGAATTTGAGGAACTGCTCAAGGTGACTTCTCCTGAGCATGAACATGCGGTTTCTTGATACATTGCAGCATGCGAGGACTAGATTTCTGGAACAGATAATTGGCATAAGAAGAGCTTGCGCTATAAGTGAAGAAACTATGAGTATCATACTCTACTCATTGATGCATAAACAAGTTTCTTTGTTGAATTGTTGATTGATTTACCCTTCATTGGTAGATTCATCCTCGCATCTTTCACGATGTTTTCATACTACAGGCAATACTAGGGTTAGGGTTTTGGGTCCGGGTTTTTGGTGGACCCAAAACCATGTGTCATAACAACTTGACTTTCTTAAAAAAGTTTAAACCAAAGTCATTTTTAACTACTTGGGTCTCTTTTCATTTTGGGCCCATTTCAGAACTAGTTCTACCTCTAATTCTCGCATCTTACGCTTGTGAGTACATTGCACCTTCTATAGGTGTCTGACTTTACATTTTTGGTAGATCTAATAACTTTCGCCAACTCGGCCATATTCTTGCTCTCGTCAACATAAAGTATGTTTGTGAGGCACTGGGCTTTGTTTTTGCTTGTTTGCCAATCCACTAGTTCTTGACTTCATTGGTGGTGACACTCCCGAGAGATTTGGGTTCTGGAGCTTCCTTGTAGGTAATTTGTGGATGCTCTTTAGTAGTAAAAAGACCAGAAATGTTTTTATTTTCAACGCTATTTTTGTATACTATAAAAAAAAATGAAAAAACAAATGAAACGAAATATCTCAAAAGTCAAAACTAAAGAATAAAATTTACATAAATATATAAATAACCACATAAAAGACAAAATTAAAAAAGAAACTTTTTTTTTGCCCAAAGTATAAAGAAAATTTGTACTAAGAATCCAAGATGAGCCCCTAGTACAAAGAATCTAAGATGAGTACCTAGCATTCTTGTGTGTGTGTGTGTGTGTGTGTGTGTGTGTGTGTGTGTTATATCATTGTTCAGTTGTCGTGTTCAATTGTCATGTAGTGTAGCAATTTGGTATAACTTCTTTACAAACATGCACCTTAACACACTCAGCACGATGCGGTGCAGGTGCCTTTGAAGTCTGCATGTACATCCTTTTTATCTGGTCTCTTTAAGTCACTTTGGTAGCAATTTTCTTGAGACCATAGCATAAACAACGACAACTTGCCACCAAGTTGCTATATGTTTTCAAGACATTTCTAAATACCATAGTTGACAGATTCCAACCTTGGCTCCAAGCATCCAGGTCGAAGTTGCAACCATTTCCCCTCATAATACTCAATGTTCGAAAGACTTGGCTTTTTATCCCAACATTTGATCAGTACGCCATTCAAATCCAATATAACATACAAAGGATCATTTGATGGATCTTCACAGAAGAAAACCTGTGGTGAATGACTTTGACTCGAGATGTTGTGAATGCTCATATTGGAGTCTTCATTTTGTGTGATCTCAAAATCTTGATCGTGACTTGATCTCAAACTATTGATAGAAGAAAATTCATCCATCATCAGGCGATGCTTGAACATCTTGCTTGAACATTCTGCTCAAACATACAAATCAAGTTTGACAAATCATTTGGCATTAATAATTTGCATGTACATTCCGATAGAAAATATTTGAAAAAATTATACTTCCAATAGTGCTCGCCTAGACCAAAGTCTGTGGCTACAATATGTTCCTATCCGATTTAGGCAAAGTAATTACTTGGAAGGCAAGGATTTGATCGAACTCGAGCATTGCTCGAGTAGGCCAACAATAAACTATCAAATGATAATCCATATTTGATAAACTCGAGCACTGCTCGAGTTGACCAAAGCTATGTGGCTACAATATATTACTATCTGATTAGCTAGAAAAAGTATTCCATTTAAAGGTAAGAATTTGATCACACTTGAGTCCTGCTAGACTAGGCCAACAATATACATCCTTAACAAAAAAAACTTATCCACATATACATCCAGAACAAAAAAAAGCCTTTTAAAAATATGTATTCGGTAAAAGTGTTTCCATATTAAAAGTGTTCAAACTACATTGTATCAAAATCGAGCATTGCTCGAGTTATTAACACAATATGATCCCACACGAGTTGACTATTGCCATGTGGCACCAATTTGTTGTTATTTTATTTTTTAAAAGATTTTAATTGAAAATCGATTGAGAATGGATCCTTTGGCTGAGGAATTGAGGACAATAATGTTTCTAGATTGGGAATCATATCTGCCGGCAATGGCCCTAAAAAAAAAAAACTCAATTTGGACTTCGCGCGGTGATTCGCTATTGGAATGCATTATGAAATCATCAAAGCTTGCTTCGGGAGATTTCTCATACATCCAAAGCTACTCGACCTAAATTATGATCTTGAGTTCTCCTTGCTCACACGCTGATCCGATATTGGATAATAATGGCACGGACTAAGCAATTAGCAGGAATTCACCCTGGTGGTATCAATCTACATAAGATTAAGATCAATCTAGATCAATTCTAGACATAAAATCCAAACAAGAACAATCATTTATTGAAGGTAAATGTACTTGCTGGTTTCACACGTGTGAAACCCTGTCAGGGACTCCAACCTGAAAATCAAGTACACATTGATAGAACCTCAAAACAATCAAAACAAATGTAGACAAATGGAGAGAATCGCTCAAAATTGCTTCCAAAACCAAGATTGGTGTCTCACAATGATTATGGCCAAATGTGGCTCTATATATACAATAAGTGGGAGCTCGTGGTACTGATCATCCCTTTGATCCCACATGTGTGAAGGTGCTTTGTCATATGATGACTCATCATGCAAAATTGACACTTGGACAAAACCTCCTATTTTGAGCACTTTTGGTCCATTTTCCTTCTATATGGAGATCACTTGAAAATCTTCTAGAAGTCAAAATTCGTCTACTTCAGCTTATTCCACACATGTGAGCTGTCCTCTACACATGGAATGTGACACCTAACCAAAGGATGTGGCTCATGCAAGCAATAGACTGATGCCATGTGTCATATGTCTAGAAAACTAGTTTTTGGCCTTTTTAGCCACTAAAACTTGAATTAAATCATATGTACAACCTATATGATTATGGTACATGACAAGTACACTATTTTCACACGTGGGAACAGGCTCCACACATGTGTGTTTATCTATACACAAGATTTTTGACCTCTACCAAGCCTATTTTTGCATTTTTCACACTCCTCAAAAATCTAGCTTGGTAAATCTAGCTTGATGGAAAACGTGATGATCTTGAACTTGACTCCATGGGCTGAATTGGTCTTTACTGGTTCAAAAGGTGTGAAGATCATCCAATGAGCTTGATGTTGATCTGAAATCACCATATCCATGATAGTGCTTCTTTGATGTTGACATCTTTGATGAGCTTGAGAGCTTTGCACCATCCTAGCACCTCCAAAATTGATTCCTTCCAAATTTCATGTAGATGCTTGACTTTGAGGCTTGCTCCTTCTTCATGTGCATGCTCCTTCATGAGAAAATAAATATTTCTTCTTGATTTATTAGGATCGCAAATATCTAACATCATGTTACCACGATATAGAGAATTAGACTCATCCAAATTGGCAAGACTATGCATGCTATAAAAACAAAGTGTTTGCATCATATCTTCATGCTTGTTTACCATGCTAATCTCTGATCCAATGAGGCTAAATACTTCATTATGGAGATAAGTGTCTTTAGAAGATGATTCACTTACTCTCATAAAGAGTTTACAATTTGCCTCAATACAAATTTTCAAAAAATGAGTGAACAAATCACTTTTGCTCTTGCATGACTCAAGAGCATACATTTGATGAAATAACCATATGCTTTCTAATTGATTTAAAATCAATTTCAACCTATTCAGAACATCATCTATGTTCTCAAGAGAGATTTCATACTCAACTAGTATGGTTTTACTCCAATTTTGAGATGCAATGATCTCACTAAAGCAAATTGATTTATCAAATGACATAAGAGAAATAAGTATGTGATGTACACCACATGAAATATGCTCCTCTTTCCTTGAAATGTGAGCCACATGGACTCAACCATATTTCTTGAGTTTCTTTTTGGAATCACAATTTGAGAAGGTCTCTCCTCCTCAATCCTAGGCACACTTGAACCTTGAGAAGGATTCTCCTCCTCGATCCTTGGCACATTTGAACCTTGAGATGACTCCTTAAGATCCTCTTCATGGTGCTCCTTTTTGATGGAAATTTGAGACCTCCATGTCTCATAATGATCACAACAACTATGACCACACAATATGCACTTCCTATGATTATCAAAATTACTTATGCTAAAAACATAAGTCCAAAAATCACCACAACTTGGCATGATTTTTCTAATATTGAAATCAAAAGGCATTTCCATCTCAATAAGGCTAAGTACTTGCTTATGGATATAAGTGTCCACTTTGGATGCTTCACTTATTCTCACAAGAAGTTTACAACTTGCCTTTAAGATTGAAAACTTACAATTTTCATCTTTATGAATGAACACATCATTCATGATCTTATTGAAACCAAAAGATCCTACATTATGAAGATATTTCCATTTCCTTGACTTCAAAACTAATGTAAGCTTACAAGTAAAACATATTTTGCTATCTTTTAAGGCATCACACTCAACTAGTATTGCCTTAATCCACCTTTGAGATACAAAAATCTCTTCAAAGCAAAATGGTTCTTCATAAGTTGACATGAGCGCATAAATGAAACTATTTTCATTTTGTGATTGCTCCTTATTCTTGATTGATTTCTCTTGGATAATAACAATAAGTTTGAACTTGTCCAAAGTTCCAAGCAAAATACTTTCCAAGGACATGAAATAAATCCAAGTTACTTTCATGAAAGTGACATCTATCTTTGCATCTTGAACCAAACAATGCACTTCCAAATGAAAAATTTCAAAAGATTTGACATGTGTTGTGATGGACTCTTGAAGACAAATCTTGCAAGTCCTTGTGAGACTCCAAGCCTCATTCACCTTTCCACAAAGGAAACACCTTTCCTTGGACTTGTCCTTCTTGTATTTGCATTTTGAACTTGAAGCTCCATCCTTCACCTCGCCCCCCTTGCTTTGGTTCTCCTTGGATGGACTGGTCTTCTTTTTGTAGCATCTTGAGAAAAAATATCCTCCCTTGCCACAAAGGTTGCACTCAGGATCCTTTCTTTCCTTCAATAGGATGCCACCTATTGATGCCATGTGAATAAAGACCTGTGATATGATTCTACAAATGTAATTTGTGACTTTCAAGAGACTAGATTTGAATATCTTCAACAATCTAGAAGGATCTACAAAAGATCTAGCTCACAAACCTAAGAATCAATCTTCACAGTAATGACTAGTCACTTGGAAACTTTGCTTTGATCACTAAGACAAAATCACACAATCTTTGAATCAAATCACTAAAGAAATCAAATCCAATCTCCTATTGGAATCATCAAATACCAATGACTCTTTCTTTTGAAAGTTGAAATGGATATGAAAAACATTTGACACCTAGATTTTCCTTTTCACTTGCTAGTTCTCTCAACACTTGAGATTCTTGAACAAAAGATGGGTTTTGTTTCAAATACATGAAAATCAAACTTAATCACTTCTTTTGGACTCACTCTTGACCCAAATAATCTCACACTTGAGATTTAGAATGAATTTGATTCGATTTGACAACAAACTATACCACCAATTTTTCACAAAGCTTAAAAAATTAGACAACTAGAGATTCACAAAGATCTCAACCATGCATGAATACTCAAATATGGACTCCTCATTCTAGACATCCAATGGGATCTCAAATTGACCCTCACACTCTCACAAAGAAAGTTGAATAGAACTAATTTGAGTTTCATACATATAAGTCAATTTTTGCTCAATAAATTGATTCAATCACCCCTATTGGATTCCACCAATTACTCTACCTCTAAAGACTTGGAATGAAATTCAAAATCAAAAGTTGTGATTTTTCTCAATAAGATATTGTGCTTCAAAGAGCTAATGCCACTTAGAAAGATTTGATCACCAAGGAAGAGACA
The DNA here is from genome assembly GCA_029204225.1 of Diphasiastrum complanatum. Lineage (NCBI taxonomy): Eukaryota > Viridiplantae > Streptophyta > Lycopodiopsida > Lycopodiales > Lycopodiaceae > Diphasiastrum > Diphasiastrum complanatum. Next base: position 69,566 of record MU831755.1, read on the forward strand.
AACTCTCCACCAATAACAACACATAATGAGCTTCTAGATCTTGCCCTCTACAAAGGAAGGAACTCTTAGAAAATTGGATCTCTCTCTACACATTTGTCATGGACACCTTAATGACTCTTTTCAAACCTTACAATCACTCAAACAAATTGATTAGGGTTGAACAATGTGACTTGGATCTCAATCTCTTTTCTAGAACTCTCAATTTAAGCCAATCTATGTCAAATTCTACAAAAGATTTGCATAGATGCTCTATATGCACTAGAAACTCTCAAATGTTTCACTTGGAGGACAGATCCAAGGATGTTTTCTAGCAAATTGATGCTTCTAAACTTGACCCTATCACTCTTGAACAAATCTAGAGTGATGGTACAATGGATTTCAACCTCTCACCTTGCATATCACTCCTTAATCTATGATTTTTAGCAAAATCTCTCTCAACTTCAACATGCACTCAAAAAATCAGAGATAATCAATTAATGCACCTAATTAAAGCTTCAAATTTAATTTCTTGGCTGATATAATCCAAGAACTAATCAAGGGATTAGATTCTCTATAGAAAATGCTTGATTTTGCACCAAAGATCTCTCAAATTGGGTGTGTGAGTCAAATTGTACAAATTTTTGAATTTTCTTAGCCAAAATCGGAGCTGTACGGCCTCACACGTGTGAAAAGGGTTCCTACAGCCCATATCAAGTTTTGGTCCAAAAATTTGAGAATATCTATCAAATCCAACTCGCTACGTTTCTAGACTCTCTCTACAGAGTTACATATTGCTTGCAGGGGACTTTAATGCATGCACAGCCGCTCACCAGACTGAGTTCTATGCTGACAGACTCTCTCTTCATTCATTGGATACCTCTTATGTTCGTTATTCTCAGGACTCATCAGCGACGGTTACACTTTTTGGGGAATAGCTTCTGAGGTTGGCTCAAGCACACGGTCTCATTATCCTTAACGGACTCCTTCCTCCTCTGATGTCACTACCCAAGCCTCCTTTTTGACACATGCCCTGACTACTGCCGCTCATGCCATTGCGCCCCCTCGCCGCTTCTCTTCTCATCATCGTACCCATAATAAATGTTATGGGTCAACTATGCAACTAAAAACCCTAGCATTAATGTGAACTAGATTCAATGTCTCCAACATTCAGATTTGAATCTATCACAAACTCGTGTACTACACTTTCTAAAAGTTCTTATTCAAATGCTTTAAGATTATTATAACTTTGAAAAATCAAACTCTATGTTTAATATGAAAACTGGCCTCAATTGCCAAATATACAAATATGACCATAGTAGCAAAACTCTTTGAAATTTCGCACATTGGACTTGCTTGAATCCCCCAATCCTACAATGTCCTACTAGGTAGACTTTGGCTCAGAATGTCACAAGCTCTTCACGATTAGGGACAAAATTGCATCATACTGCAGAATTGCGATTCCTCTGTTAAGATCGATCTTGATACCTGGATCACAAAACCTATTGACCAAAGAGCTATGGTTGCAAGCTTTTCCACTACAATCCGTTCTGACGAGGAGTCAGATGAAAACAGACATCATTGGAGGAGAATTGTCATATGTGACGATTCACAAACTGATGTAGTAAACTGGACCAAAGCCTTAGCTATGGTGGATTGTCTTCAATTTGATGTCTCATCTCCTGAGTGATCGCCAAAGTGAAGGTCTGTCATAGACACATACTTTGATGAAGACGATATCTCGATCAAAAGATTGGCGAAACCAACAAAGAAACCTAGTGACGGCCATCAAGACTTCGTATCACTTTTTATGATTAGCCTAGTGGCTATATCCCAAGAGCCACTACAAGGAGTCTGCAGTGAAAAGGAGATAGAAGTTCTTCAGGTGTTCACCCTGGAGGAAGGTCAAGAATATGAGGACGAAGATTTTCTCTGATATGTAGATCCTAACCATTTTAAGCCCGTGCCAAAATCCTGAAGTATTAGATCCACAAAAGCCATAGCAAACGAAGATCTCATAGAAATAGCAAAACTCCTCAAGGAAGTGCTGTAGTAGGTCGAATGGATACAATAATCAATGGATCCACAACTAGTATCTCAATAACCATGAACGATCTCTTGTGAGAATGCATAGATTGGGACCTAGGTGAGAACGAAGCTCTTTACAAGCTAGAAGTCTCATTGTAGGACAATATCATTAAGATGGTAAAAGATCCAACAACGATCCGATTCATTGAAGCGTTCCAAGGAAAAAGTGCCGATTACTTTGGATTCCCTATCTGCTAGTGGTGGCTCTCGGAAAGAAAAAGCTCCCATCACCTTCGCACAGCTACCATCTAGGAGCATCAAGATTCTTGACCAAGCCTTGAAAAGGGAGGAAATTGACAACAAGTTGCCCTGAGAACATAAGCCCCTGTATAAGGCTAAAACCGTTGAGTGAAAGACTAAGAGCGATAAACGAGCGATCAAGACCGAGTTGATGACCAATTAGGAATTGCACAAAAAAATCTATCAAGACGTAATTGAAGAACTGAAGTTTGCGCATGACGTGCCACAATACTTCAAGGATTATGAGATGGATGAAGTGGTAGTGGTCATGCCCAGAGATAAGGGAGAGCCAATAAAAGATACCTCCCAAGGAGCCATCGTTTACGAAGGTCTAGCCTGCATGAAACAGATAAATCTAGCTGAGAAGGGAGAGAAAAGTTGTATGATATTTGTTGGAGAAGACATAGAAGGAGAGGAATTTGAAGATCTTAAGGCCCTTCTCAACGACTTTCTTGCTTGGAATTATGCTGATCTGAAAGGCATATCGCCAAATGTAGTGGTTCACACCATTCCACTAGTTGATGGAGTGAAACCCACAGCTAGTAGGCCTATAGGTTTAATCTGCACCACACCTAGCTGATTCAAGAAGAATTGAAAAAGCTTTTCAATGTAGGATTCATCTACGAGATGGAACACACAGAATAGGTATCTGGTAGTACCGAAGAAGAACGAAAAGTTTAGAATCTGTGTGGACTACAAGAAGCTAAATTCGGTGACCAACAAGGATCATTTTCTCCTACCATTCACGGAAAATGTGTTAGAGGGAACTGCTGGAGCATAAGCCTATAGCTTTTTAGATGGTTTTAGTGGCTATAACCAGGTGCAGATAGCCCCAGAAGATCAACACAAAACTACATTCTCCACTGACCAGGAAACATATTCCTATAGAGTGATGCCATTTGGATTGCGCAGTGCTCCAACACCTTCCAACGAGTGATGAGTTATGCCTTCAAGGACTTTCTACCAAAATTTTTTGATATTCATGGACAACTTGTGTGTCCACTCCTCTAGAACCCAACACCTAGCTTGATTAGAAAAAGCATTCATCCAATGTCGATTATTCAGATTATCTATGAACCCAGCCAAATGCTAATTTCTGGTCATGCATGGCATAATGCTAGGCCACATAGTTTTGAAGTATGGTAGTGCTATTGACGTCGACAAGATCCGCATAATACTTGTTGTGCCAGAACCAGGAACTGTACGCAAAGTATACATCTTTACGGGACATTGTAACTATTATCGGAGGTTTGTCTTGAATTTTGCTAAGCTGGCCCATTTGATATACCAGATGACCATCCAATTAGAATGGACAACTGAAGCCACTGAGGCTTTTCACAAACTCAAGAAGACCTTAGTCATCGCACCAATCCTTCGACCCCCTATCTGGACCATAGAATTTCACATCCATACAGACGCTTTCTAAATATGCCATAAGGAGTGTTCTGATACAACCTAGGGAATACAAGAAGGATTACCTGATTTAGGGGTCGATGATGATCTCTCTGATGCAATCCTATTCCATGTTGATGTTGTCCCTGAGTGGACTGCCGACATTGTTGGATATCTTATGTCAGGATGTCCTCCCCTAAGATGAACAAGATAGAATGACTCAAGTTGATAATTAAATTTGCCCCTTTCACATTGATAGCAGAACAACTTTATCACATCTATAATGATGGATAATGCGTCGCTACCACCTATCGCACGAAGTGTCCCAAGTAGTAACTATCACCCACAAAGGAATAGGTAGGGGGCATTTCATTGCCGAAGCTACCAATAGGAAAGTGCTGCAACACGGCCTATGGTGGCCCACAACATTCAAAGATGTTCACTATTAGGTCAAAAGGTGTGACGTGTGAACCCAAGAAAAGGGTAGCATACTGTTACGACCTATTTTGGCTGAGATGACATTTGAGAAATGGGGCATTGACTATGTTGGCCCTATTCATCTAGCTGCCCATAGCTCCCAAGCTCGCTATATCATCATAGTCATTGACTACTTGATCAAATGGGTAGAAGCCAAAGTAGTGAGGAAGATTGATGCCAACTCCACTGCTAGATTACTATACAAATATCTTAGTACATTTTGGGTGCCCACTAGAACTTGTGAGTGATCGCACAACAATTTTTTTAAATGAGACCATTACTCACTTGTTGTCTGCTTATCTGGGTGTCCATAGGAAGAGCACACTATATTACCCATGTTGCAATAGACATCAAACAAGATCCACTACGGAATTATCATGAAGGTGGTTGAAGCTTCGTGATCATATTGGAAACACAAACTCTATGCAAATTTACGGGCATTTAAAACCACTTTCAAAGTGAGCACTGGATCCACTTGCTATGTACACCAATCCTTGGATACACTGAAGAAGGATGATGTAACTTCCATAAAAAGCATCTCTGTGGGATATGGTGAGAATAACAATGATGAGAGAGTTTTCAATCCCGTCACTAAGAGGGTAATAGCGAGTAGGGATGTACTTTTTATGAAGGACATGCTTGTGAAATGACAATGCTACTAATCATCTTGATGCCAAAGACCATGCTAGGATGGAGGAGGATCTTCAAAGTGATGGAGAGCTTGAGGATCCATCTCAAGATCCAAGGACTCCAAGAAGATCCACAAGAGCAAGGGACAAGACATTGAGGCTCACTTATGATGGCAAAGGTGATCAAAGGGAAGGCACTTCACCAGGTAGGTGTGTAGCAAAGGAGCGACTGGTTTTCTAGCGAAGGAGCTGTGGGGATGGAGGAGTGCGACCCGATATGTCCTGATGGCTGTAGCGATTGAAGAAGCCACGATGAAGCAAGGTGTGGCAATGTTTTCCTATGCCAGTGTTAAGGCAGGAGCGGCCGTGAGGCTGAAACCCACCAACCCCCTTTTCCAATATCTCTTTTTTTATCGATTCTGTCTTTTTGCAAACAAACAGTGATGGCTATGGCGATGGCAATGGCGTCTTCTTCAAACTTCAGGAGTTTGTCCGATCTCAAATTTTCTTTTGATCCAATGCACTATTGCGAGAACATAACGGGCCCGTTAACAAGTTTTTTTTTGGGAGGCGAGCCCGGGAGGGCTGCCCCCCCCCCCCCCCCCAAAAAAAAAAACTTGTAACGGCCCCGTAATCTAATACTTGCCATGTCATCAATCCATGAGAGATGCATTAAATAAATAAAAGTTTGAAAACGGATTGATGACATGGAAAAGACAAAATACAAAAGAGATCTTTGTCACTAGGATTGATGAGCTGTATCACGAGGTATAAAAACGGATTGATGAGTTGTAACACCAAGGAGTCTAAATAGAATGTTTTCACATGGATTGATGACTTGGACAAAGGCCATCGAAACTCTATAAAAGGAGGTTCAACGAGAGTTTAGTTCTTAGAATAAAAGATTTTAGAACCACCCTTTGGAACCTCTGGAAGCTCAGTAATAAGCTCATGCCTCGAGTTTAGTTTTTTAGAATAAAGTTTTAGAACCACCTCTAGAAGCTCAGGAAGCTCCGAAAGCTGATGTGTCATTTTTTAAAATTTATGCAAGTGAGCGCTTAAAGGTAAGTCATTCAGTACACTTGTTAGTATGTTTTTAACCTATACGCATATTTTTTAAGCTCCTAAGTGTAATATGTATATATATATATATATATATATATATATATATATATATATATATATATATATATATATATATATGATCCTCCTCTCTCTTTGAGAGAAAAGTATGTACTTTATATATATATATATATATGACTTGAAACAATGAGAGAGGGAGGAGGGAGCCCACCCCTCCCAAGGGCTTAGGCTAAGGGTTAAGTGGTAAGGACCACGGACCAAGGGCTAAGGCTTAAGGGCCAAAGGACCAAGTGCTAAGACTGAGGGCCTAGGGGCAAGGGCCAAGGGCTAAAAATTAAGGGCAAAATGCTAAGGCTAAGGGCCGAGGGTTAAGGGCCTTGTGTTAAGGGTTGGTTCATGGGGTTAAGGGTCAAGGGTTAATGGCCTAGGGGCAAGGGCCAACGGCTACGGGCTAAGGGCCAAGAGCTAAGGGCTAAGGTTTCATAATTTTGTTAGTCTCATATTTTTGCTAATTATACTTTCAGTAGCATTGCAAATCCTAACATAAAGTGTACTTATATTTTTTTTCAGGGTCACTACATGGACTGTCCAAGAGAAGATGTTCAAGTTGTTCTATTTTTTCGAAAAGAAGTGGTTGCATTTGGAAATGCCTTAACTGTTGAATCAAATGGAACATGTTTTTTCAAAGAACTTGGTATGGATAAAAGTGTGGTCCTAATTTCAAAGGTATTTAAAATGGATTGTCCTTTGCCATACCCTCACGATGATTTTGATCGCCTAAGAGAGTGTTTACAACTATATTTCCATCGATGTCATTGCAAAAAAATTCTTGTGGGATAATGCAGATATTGTCAGCATGAATGAACTCGTTCTTGCCAACTGTCCATTATACAACATGAATGAACTCGTTCTTGCCAATTGTCCATTATACAACATTGATGACGTTGTTGATTGTATGGATTCTGAAGGGGTCGTAGTTTTCACTGCTAAATTCAAAGACTACTATCCCAGTAAAAAAACTTGTTTGTTATTGTGAAAGTGACTTCAACTACAACAGAACTTTGACGTTGCCTCAACCACATCTACAACATAAATCAAAAGATGGCATTGTTATTTGCGAACATCATCTCCCACTCGGCATGCATAAACGTGATGTCTTTAGAACTATAAACACACATCTTAAAGATACATGTATTCCTGAAATTTCAAGATCCACACTCTACAAGATGTGGAGACAAGAGTTTGGACATGTCCTCCAACAAGACAAAGAATGTCCTAATGCAAAACATGTGACGACCTTAAGAATGCAATAGAGACAACTCATGGCGCTAGGATGCGTGATCGCTATATTGCATTAAGAGGTCGTCATCTACATCATATTTTCGATTCCAGAAAATTGTATGCATATTGGAAAGAAGAGTCAAGATCTCATCCTGAGCAGTCTTTGTGTCTTATCATTGATGGAATGGATCAAAATACAACAACATTTTCCCGTTTCAATAAGACTCCTCCCAGATTAGAGGGGAATCGATTTTTGAAAACACATGTTTGTGGTGTATTGGTTCATGGATTCAAATTGCTCTGTAATGTTTGGATTGATACCTTGCATGCTCATGATAGCAATCAAGTTCACACATCAATAATGCAAGCAATAAGAAAGGTACAAGCATCACGTGGTAACTTACATCCGATCTTACGTATTCAAGCTGACAATTGTTGGAGGGAGAACAAGAACAAATTTCTTTTTGGTCTTTGTTGTATGTTACTGGCACATAACATCTTCCAAAAGGTAGAAATGGGATTTCTTTTGGTTGGCCACACACATGAAGACATAGATCAGGTTTTCAGTGTCATATCCAGGGCTTTGAAGTCCAAATCAGTTCACACAATGCCAGATATGCTAGCACAAATTGGTGAAAAGATAGGTGGCGGTCGTATCGAAAGCAATGAAGTAGAAATACTGGAACGAATGGTATACTGGAAACAATTTATAGATCCTTGTATTGCTCAAGGAAATGACGGCTTAGAAGGACACACCAATCCTCACGATTTTTGTTTTCAAATGATGAATGGTGAGCCAACCATGCAACGGAAATACTATTCTAATGATGGAGACAACGCATGGAGTGAACCTTTCAAACTGTTGCAGCGTGTATCTTCAAAAGATGAATCCATCTTTCTGACATCCACGAAGGATCTGGATCCAGATGAAATGAAAGGAATAATGTCCTATATTGATTATTTGTGGTTCATGGGCCAAAAGTTTCCAAAATACAAGGATCGCAATGACGTATGTGTGGTTGAAACCACAAAACTTGTCGAATATCTTTCCAAAGAAAAGATGTTGTCAGGATCAATGTATAGCCAAGAGGCCTTTTGGCCACAATCCTTGCCAACCACTTTCTATTCATCTATATCAACTTCGATCAATGAGGTGGAAATGGATGTAGAGTTATTACCCTGGAGGTTTTGTGGGCAAAAAGCTGATGCAACTTTGGTTGAATTCATCCCACATAGAGAAGTTGTGTTGGACAAGTTCGTTGCAATGCGGCCTCCAGATGAAGATGTTGTGGAGGGTTCCATACCTATTTGGGTGGCAAAAGCTATCGAAGTGAAGAAAAACTCAGAAGGCTTGGCCACAGAGTTTAAAGCATTATGGTATGAACCAAAATCTAATAAACGACATAGAAACTAGAGACAAGTTGACAACTCAAAGCTGTACAAAAATTGCTTAGAGAAGGAATGGATTCCGAACAATGACGAATTACAATATATGAATGTAGATACAGTTTTTCATGCATGGAAATCAAAGGCGAAAAAAAAAAATTAAAGCACATGACTATACTATGCAAACATCAATATTTATTCCAAAAATATCAGTGGCACACATCAAAGAATACTTGTCCAAATTATCCGATGAATGTGGAGCTGATCTTGATGAGTAGAGTTCATGATTGTAGTTGTAGAGTCCTAGTTGCAATCTTTGTCGCCATAATTATGTCAAAAATTGTGAACTCCTACAACTTTGTCGTGATGCGAAGCGAGGCGACACGAAGCGAAGGCCAAACGACGAACAATTCACGAAATCAACGTACCTCAAAAACCCTAAGACATGAAGCAAAGCGAAACTCGAAGGTCGAATGATTCGCAAAAGTCAAACATGCCTCCAAGACCAAAAGACATGACACGACACAAAATGAAAAGAGAACGAAAGAAAATCTTTCGCGCTGCCAGTTGGCAGCTCAACGGGCGTGGAGCTTTGAACTTCACGCTTAGCCGAAACAATTAGCAATAAGAGAGAGTAACTAACTAGTTGATTAACATTAACTACTCTGGTAATTCTTTGTTTAGCTATCTCGTAAACTCCACACAGTGGAGATATAAACAATGTCTCTGGATAAAAAAATAGTAGGGGATAGGAGAGTGAAAAACAACGTAGAGAGTAGAAACGAAATAGTTGTGCATGAATGTTTGTCAACGAGTGAGACATTGATCATCTCGTTCCAAAAATCAAACTGATAATACAGTTGCTCTCTCTTGTGCATCTCCTTGTCTTGCGTTGTCTTGATCGTTAGAATGGTTTCTGTTCTGTGATCTGCAGTCACGTGTCTAGGATCCTGTAGGTTTCTGCATAAGAAAATTCAAAAGAAACAAAATCGTTTGTGAACAAAAACACACCCGTTTGCAACATGGTATCAGAGCATACAGGTTATCACCACTGATATCTGAACAAGTGATTCTCTAGGCAACACAAAATGGCTACAATGATCCAGACAAGAGTAGCAATCAGTCTTGATGGCGCAAACTACAGGATATGGAAATTCAAAATCAAAACGCTTATGAAGGACGAAGGCATCTGGTTGGTCACCGAACTCTCAGTGGTGCAGCCTCTAGAAGAAGACCCAAGGAGAGCTGAATGAATCAGAAAGGATGAGCGTGCAATGGCAATCATCGTTTCATCCATCAACAAAAATCTACTCATGTAGATTGAAGACTGCAAAATCAGCCATGCAGCGTGGGAAAGATTAAAACAGAAGTACGAAGTGAGGACTGCAGCTTTAGTGATGCATCTTCACAATCAGCTGCAATCCATATGATGTGATGGCAACCAGTTGGACCAGCATGTTGAGAAGATCATAATGATCTTTGCTCAACTCACTGCATCAGGACAGGAGCACCAGGTCCCAGCACCACAACAGCTGATGTACTTCATGAAGTCTCTATTGGCGTCCTATCAGCCATTGAGAATGCTCATACTGAGTCTACCAGATATGACATTCGACAAAGCAATCAGTCTTGTCGCTAATGAGAGACTGATGAGGGACGAAGGAGAAGGAAGCAATGATCAAGAGAAAGCTCTCTTCACAAAAGAAAAGAAAAAGAACAAGGGAACAAATCCAGATTCGACAAGACAAAGTCCTCGAATCAACAATTTTCTTCCTGTGATCACTGTCACAAACCAGGCCATACAGCCAACAAATGCTGGTTCAATCCAACAATACCTTGCATGCACTGCAAGAAGAAGAGGCACTCTGCATACGATTGCAGATTCAACCCAAAAAGAAAGAACAAAGCTAAGAAAGCAAATGTTGCAGAGTCATCCAACGATACAGATAGAGGTGATAAAGCCTTCACGATACTTGATGAAGCTTCAACGAGCTACACCGAACAAGACTACGATGTAGTCATTGATTCAGGAGCAACATCACACATCACCTACAACAATAAAATCTTGATTGACTTCAGAGAATTCAAAAACAACAGAGCAGTGATTCTAGGTGATGGGAACCGACACGATGTCAAAGGCATCGGGACTCTACAACTGCAAACACTATCAGGTCAAGCAGAGCTTCTAGGAGCACTCTATGTGCCTTCATTGAGAAAAGATCTGCTATCAGTCTCCAAGATGGCAGATCTTGAAATTCGAATTTTATTCGATGGCAATACATGCCGCCGATTGAGAAAATGACAAACAAATTGCTGACGGTTGGATGCAGAGAAGGAAACCTCTACCAAGCCAAGATAATCAGCAATTTAGATAGCATATTAAATGCATCAGATAATGAAGATCAACTCTGGCACAGGAGAATGTATCACTTGAACATGAGGAGCCTGCATGACATGTGCAAGAAAGACATAGTCACAGGTCTCAAGATATCAAGACCCGATACTGAGTTCTACGAAGCCTGTCAGAAAGGCAAACAACATTGGAATCCATTCACACATGAGGGAAGAAGAGCCAAAGAAGTCCTTGAGCTCGTCCACTCTGATGTCTGTGGACCGATGAAGATGGATTCACTCTCAAAATCGAGGTATTTTTTGACGTTCATAGATGATTATAGCCGAATGACTACGATCTACTACCTAAAGAAGAAATCTGAAGTGTTTGACTCTTTCAAGAAGTTTGTGGCATTTGCAGAGAGACACACCTCAAAGAAGATTCATATCATCAGATCTGACAATGGAGGTGAGTACAAGAGCAAAGAATTTTCAAAATTCTGCCAAGAACAGGGGATAGAAATTAGAGGAGTTTTGAGCTCCAAAAAGACCCTTTAAGAATTTGTGCAATATGTAGTTTATATTATTAAAATATTATAACACTAATACTTTTGACTTGCCATAACTTTTTATTCGTAGTTCAAAATTATGTCATCTAACATATCATTGGAAAGCCCTTGTTGAGCGCTTTCCAATGCACCAAACTTTGCTAAATTTGGACTTACCATTAAAAACTTATGCCATTTTTAGTGTGGAATCAAAATGTGGACTCAAAAAGTTACGTTACGTAGATCTCAAATTTGAGTGTTTTGATTGGTCCATGTGTAAGAAAAAATTGAGAATATAAAAAAAAACTTTACAAAGGGTCTTTTTTGGATTTAGAACTCCTCTAATGGCATCAGTTCACTCCTGCGTACACACTTGAATATAATGGTGTCGCAGAAAGAAGAAACAGGACGCTAGTCGAAGGAGCCAGATGCATGATGGCACAGGCTCGATTGCAAAGTCAATTCTGGGTTGAGTCAATAGCTACAGCAGTACACCTACAGAACAAATCATCAACAACAGTGCTGAAAGACAAGGCATCGTACAAAATGTGGATAGGTAGAAAGCTTAATCTATCATACGTACGTGTGTTTTGATGTGCAACGTATAAGCACATTCCAAAAGAAAAGAAAAAAAAGTAAGCTCAATGATAAATTAGAACAAACAATCATGGTCGGGTACTCGAATGAATCACAAGTGTACAGACTCTACAATCCAACCACGAAGAAGGTTGTTTCAAGTAGAGATGTAAAGTTTGATGAGTCCACATTCTCTGGACTAAAAGATGAAAGAGACCATGAGATCTTCACATTGCTGACTTATTCTCATAAAGAGTTTACAATTTGCCTCAATACAAATTTTCAAACTATGAGTGAACAAATCACTTTTGCTCTTACATGACTCAAGAGCATACATTTGATGAAATAACCATTTCCTTTCTAATTGATTTAAAATCAATTTCAACCTTTTAAGAACATCATCTATGTTCTCAAGAGAGACTTCATACTCAACTAGTATGGCTTTACTCCAATTTTGAGATGCAATGATCTCACTAAAGCATATTGATTTATCAAATGACATAAGAGAAGTAAGTATGAGATGTATACCACATGAGATATGCTCCTCTTTCCCTTGAAATGTGAGCCACATGGAATCAACCATATTTCTTGAGTTTCTTTCTGGAATCACAACTTGAGAAGGTCTCTCCTCCTCAATCCTTGGCACACTTGAACCTTGAGATGAATCTTTAAGGTCCTCTTCATGGTGCTCCTTGATGGAAATCCGAGACCTCCATGAATCATAATGATCACAACAACTATGGCCACACAATATGCACTTCCTATGATTATCAAAATTACTTATGCTAGAAACATAAGTCCAAAAATCACCACAGCTTGGCATGATTTTTCTAATATTGAAATTAAAAGGCATTTCCATCTCAATAAGGCTAACTACTTGCTTATGGATATAAGTGTCCACTTTGGATGCTTCACTTATTCTCATAAGAAGTTTACAACTTGCCTTTAAGATTGAAAACTTACAATTTTCATCTTTATGAATGAACACATCATTCATGATCTTATTGAAACCAAAAGATCCTACATTATGAAGATATTTCCATTTCCTTGACTTCAAAACTAATGTAAGCTTACAAGGAAAACATATTTTGCTATCTTTTAAGGCATCACACTCAACTAGTATTGCCTTAATCCACCTTTGAGATACAAAAATCTCTTCAAAGCAAAATGGTTCTTCATAAGTTGACATGATAGCATAAATGAAACTATTTTCATTTTGAGATTGCTCCTTATTCTTGATTGATTTCTCTTGGATTATAACAATAAGTTTGAACGTATCTAAAGTTCCAAGCAAACTACTCTCCAAGGACATGAAATAAATCCAAGTTACTTTTATGAAAGTGACATCTATCTTTTCATCTTGAACCAAAGAATGCACTTCCAAATGAAAAATCACAAAATATTTGACATGTGTTGTGATGGACTCTTGAAGACGAATCTTGCAAGTCCTTGTGAGACTCCAAGCCTCATTCAGCTTTCCACAAAGGAAACACCTTCCCTTGGACTTGTCCTTCTTGTATTTGCATTTCAAACTTGAAGCTCCATCCTTCACCTCGGCCCCCTTGCTTTGGTTCTCCTTGGATGGATTGGTCTTCTTTTTGTAGCATCTTGAGAAAATATATCCTCCCTTGCCATAAAGATTGCACTTAGGATCCTTTCTTTCCTTCAATAGGATGCCACCTATTGATGCCATGTGAATAAAAACGTGTGATATGATTCTACAAATGTAATTTGTGACTTTCAAGAGACTAGATTTGAACATCTTCAATAATCTAGAATGATCTACAAAAGATCTAGCTCACAAACCTAAGAATCAATCTTCACACTAATGACTAGTCACTTGGAAACTTTGCTTTGATCACTAAGACAAAAGCACACAATCTTTGAATCAAATCACAAAAGAAATCAGATCCAATCTCCTATTCAACTCATCAAATACCAATGACTCTTTCTTTTGAAAGTTGAAATGGATATGAAAAAGATTTGACACCTAGATTTTCCTTTTCATTTGACTAGTTCTCTCAACACTTGGGATTCTTGAACAAAAGATGGGTTTTGTTTCAAATACATGAAAATCAAACTTAATCACTTCTTTTGGACTCACTCTTGACCCAAATAATCTCACACTTGATATTTAGAATGAATTTGATTCGATTTGACAACAAACTATACCACCAATTTTTCACAAAGCTTAAAAATTTAGACAACTAGAGATTCACAAAGATCTCAACCATGCATGAATACTCAAATATGGACTCCTCCTCATTCTACTTATCCAATGGGATCACAAATTGACCCTCACACTCTCACAAAGAAAGTTGAATAGAACTAATTTGAGTTTCATACATACTATGTCAATTTTTGCTCAACGAATTGAATTCAATCACTCCTATTGGATTCCACCAATTACTCTACCTTTTAAGACTTGGAATGAAATTCAAAATCAAAAGTTGTGATTTTTCTCACTAATATATTGTGCTTCAAAGAGCTAATGCCACTTAGAAAGATTTGATCACCAAGGAAGAGACAAACTCTCCACCAATAACAACACATAATGAGCTTCTAGATCTTGCCCTCTACAAAGGAAGGAATTCTTAGAAAATTGGATCTCTCTCTACACATTTGCCATAGACACCTTAATGACTCTTTTCAAACCTTACAATCACTCAAACAAATTGAGTAGGATTGAACAATGTGACTTGGATCTCAATCTCTTTTCTAGAACTCTCAATTTAAGCCAATCTATGTCAAATTCTACAAAAGATTTGCATAGATGCTCTATATGCACTAGAAACTCTCAAAGGTTTCACTTGGAGGATAAATCCAAAGATTTTTTCTAGCAAATTGATGCTTCTAAACTTGACCCTATCACTCTTGAACAAATCTAGAGTGATGGTACAATAGATTTCAACCTCTCACCTTGCATATCACTCCTTAATCTATGATTTTTAGCAAAATCTCTCTTAACTTCAACATACACTCAAAAAATCAGAGAAAATCATCTAATGCTCCTAATTCAAGCTTCAATTTTAATTTTTTGGCTAATCTAATCCAAGAACTAATCAAGGGATTAGATTCTCTATAGAAAATGCTTGATTTTACATTAAAAATCTCTCAAATTGGGTGTGTGAGTCAAATTGTACAAATTTTTGAATTTTCTCAGCCAAAACAGGAGATGTACGGCCTCACACGTGTGAAAAGGGTTCCTACAGCCCACAACAAGATCTGGACCAAAAATTTTGAGGATAGCTATCAAATCCAACTCGCTACACAAAATTTGACTAGTTTCCAAAAAACTGCTAATTTTGGCTTCGATTTGGATTAACCCTATCAATTTCAACAAAACTTCTTGTACTAGGCTCTGATACCATGTGCAAAAAAGTACAAAAAGGACCAAGAGTGGATCCTAATCTGATCCTCAAGAGGGATTGGTTGTCAGATTACTTGATCTATCAATCTACTGCAGATTAAGATCAATCTAGATCAATTCTAGACACAAAATCCTAACAAGAACAATCATTAATTGAAGGTAGGTGTACTTTCTGGTTTCACACATGTGAAACACTGTCTGAGTACGGAATCCAACCTGAAAATCAAGTACACATTGATAGAACCTCAAAACAATCAAAACAAATGTAGACAAATGGAGAGAATCACTCAAAATTGCTTCCAAAACCAAGATTATTGTCTCACAATAATTATGGCCAAATGTGGCTCTATATATACAATAAGTGGGAGCTCTTGGTACTGATCATCCCTCTGATCCCACATGTGTGAAGGTGATTTGTCATATGATGATTTATCATGCAAAACTGACACTTGGACAAAACCTTCTATTTTGAGCACATTTGGTCTATTTTCCTTCTATATGGAAATCTACTTGGAAATCTTCTAGAACTCAAAATTTGCCTACTTCAAATTATTCCACATGTGTGAGTTGTCCTCTACACATGGGATATGACACCTAACCAAAGGATGTGGCTCATGCAATCAATAGATTGATGCCATGTGTCATATTTCTAGAAAACTAGTTTTTGGCCTTTTTAGCCACTAGAACTTGAATTAAATCATATGTACATCCTATATGATTATGGTACATGACAAGTACACTAGTTTCACATGTGGGAATAGGCTCCACACATGTGTGTTTATCTATATACAAGATTTTTGACCTCTACCAAACTTTTTTTTGCATTTTACAAATGTGACTCAACCTGAATTTAGAAATATTTATTTGTGAGACATTTGTGTGCTATAAAGTGCTTTTGGTTCAGTATAGGTCGATTCACCCTTCTTGTGAAGTTGAAATCAAGGAGGAGACTAGTTTTGATCAAATCTATAGTAAATTGAGCTAGGTTTGGATCTAGTTTGGATGTTGAAGATTGATCAAGCTCAAGATCATTTTAGATCTTGTTGAGAAATCAGAGAGTGATTCATCTCATGTCCCAAAGAGAGTGGGAGAGCTAGTTGAAATCATATTTGTACAATCTATCTTGTTTAATTGAATCTATCTCCCTATCATTGAAGATGGCATCCATAAGTGCCTATCTTTTGGATTCTAGTGAGAGATTGAACTCTTCATATTATTCAATTTGGAAGTTAAGAATGGAATCCATCCTTTTCATGCAAGATTTGATAGATATTGTGAATGGAGAGGAAGATGAGCCAATCCATCCACAAGAAGCAACTAAATACAACAAGAGGTGCAAGATTACACTCCATTGTATTAAAATGAATGTTGCAAATGATTTTCTCAAGGAAGTAGGAGCATGTATCTCAGCCCAAGAGGCCTAGGAGACTATTCATAAGATCTATAAGTCCAAGAACACCTCAAGATTACTTTATCTCAAGAATCAAGCTCTTCAATGCTTCCAAGGGAAGAGTGAGAGTGGACATCAATTTGTTTTGAGAGTGAAAAATTTGAATAAAGAGATTGCTTATGTTGGTGAATCTATTAAAGAGAGTTATCTTGTGCAAATAGTTTTGAATGGCTTATGTAGTGATGTTTCTAACCTTGTCCAAAGCTATGCCATCATGGGAAACTTGCCTACTTGAAGACCTTCAAAGTGTGTTGATGGCCAAGGAGAGTAGGAAGGCTCATATCAAATCAAGGATGGAGAGGCTCTCTATCAATGATGGTGATGACAAAGCTTTTCAAGAGAAAAGGCAAAGCAAAGAGCAAGAGAGGAGCATTAAAAAAGGAGCAAGCAAAGGATGGAGATCAAGGATGATCTACATCATCATCATCACAAGTCAAGTCAAGTCCAAGAAGGACAAATCTAAGATCAAGTGCTATTGTTGTAGCCAGATGGGGCACTATGCCTCGGAATGCTTCAAGAGGAAGAAAGCTCAAGGTCAAGCCAACATGGGACAAGAGGAAGAAGAGAGTTCTCATGAGGACTCACTCATGATGTTAACTTTTTCATCATCAAATGTCAAAGGTGAAGATCCTTGGTGGATAGATAGTGGGGCTAGCTCCCACATGTCGGGTAGAAGGGAGTCCTTTTCTCAATTCACACCTTATGTAGGACCTATAAAGTCTATTTTTACAGCAAATGATCATGAATGTAAAGTTGAAGGTATGGGATCCATTCGCTTATGGTTAGGATCTTTCAAGAAGACTAAGATAGATGGTGTTCTCTTCATTCCTAGTATCACTAAGAATTTTCTTAATGCAGGTCAACTTTTAGATCATGGTTTCATTGTGGAGTTCTCTATTAATGTATGCAACATCAAAAAAAGTGAGATGATCATAGCAAGGGGAACAAGGTTTGGGAGGTTATTTAAACTTGATGCTTTTATTCATCTTAACCAATTTGTGATGGTAGCTGAGGTGAGCAACATGACCACATTTGATTTGTGGCACAAGAGGCTTGGTCACATCAACACCAAGACCATGGAAGCCATGTGCAAGGAGGAGCTTGCTCTCGGCCTTCCAAGATCTTTGGCAAAGGACCCGGAATCCCCCCAGTCAGAAAGAGCCCCCATACCTGAATCCAAATGGGAGGAGACATCTAGTAGTGGGGACAACTCCGAGTCCACTACCAGTGAATACGAACCAGACTTTAGATCAGTGCTACGGGTAGAAGGAATGAATCTCTCAGAGAGTACTATGAGGTCATTCCCCTTGGAACCAAGATGGACCACTGGGACTATACTCATAAGAAAACTGGTCAAGACCCGAGTACCACTAAGATGAACTATGACGACTAAGTTTCAAGTGTAGGATCTTACAAAGGGATTAGTTGTGGGTGAGAGGCCAGAGGCTACAAGCATACGGAGCCATGAACAGAGGAGTGGGTTGGATCTATGTAGTTATGGGCTAGCCAATCATGAAATTTCAAATAGAAAGATTAAAGATTCACAAATCAAAAAGCTTAAATGGACTCCTCAAGATAGACAAGGCAAGACCAACAACAAGAGACCCCCCTGACACTCAATAGAAACACTCATCCCCAAGAGGACTAGGGCAAGAGTACTAATAGTAACCAAGAAAGAGTTACGAACCCACCTAGAATGGAGTGGATGGAAGAAAGGAGTTACCTATCATAAGGGAATCATCCACGAAGATAGTTAGTATGACAAAATCTTTTCCTACTCTTTTTATGTAGACATTACAGTCTGGTTGTATAGTCTTTTGTGGTATGCTTGTTATTTGTTTATGGTTAGCAAGGGGGTGCTAGATAGGTCTTGCTTGGAGCTTGGATCTAGCTATGGTTGGGTGGTGAATACTTGAGGCCAGCTTGTTATCTATCTT
Source organism: Diphasiastrum complanatum (assembly GCA_029204225.1). Taxonomy (NCBI): domain Eukaryota; kingdom Viridiplantae; phylum Streptophyta; class Lycopodiopsida; order Lycopodiales; family Lycopodiaceae; genus Diphasiastrum; species Diphasiastrum complanatum. The sequence continues at coordinate 88,330 of MU831755.1, forward strand.
TGTGTTTAAGAGTAGGGACACATGTGGAGGATGTGAAGATTATTAAAATATTATCTTCCTATCTCAAGTTTGGGATCATGTCCATGGTGATTTCCACTAAAATTCATGTTGTACATAAAAGGAGTGTGAATTGAGCACATATCCTTCTAGTGTAGCTCGGATTTGAGTTAGATAGGTTCAATTATGATGACATGCAGATGTTTAGATAGCATGCAAAGTTTTAATGTATGCATGCAAGCCACATGCAATCAGTGCATGCAACATGCAAAGTAGTTTCAGTGATCTACACATGTCTAGGCAGTTTCATGAGTTGACATGCAGTACATGCAACATACATGCATGTAGTTACACATGTATCCATCTATGGTAGGTGAATTAGTTCACTTAAGTGGACTTTCCATGCATTTCCACTGTAGGAATTTGAGTCTCTCTCATGTAGGAAAAACTGGGCATGTTTTGCCACATTGTGAATATTGAGATTTTGGTGTTTTGGACTCATTCTCTCTCTACCCGAGTTTTCTATGCTTGATTTTCTCTCTCTACTCGAGAGCAGCCTCTTTTTCCCATACTGAACACCTAGAATTATTTCTGACATTCATTTCTCATAGTGAAGAGTTAGATTTTTTCATCAAATGTATGCCATTGTGCTCTTGCCTTAGATTTTTCAAGCATACTGTTCTTTGATCAATATTGTGCAATCAGAACACCTCAGTAAGATCCTGTAGGGTGTGTGGTGAAGTTCACACGTGCTAAAAACTTCACATGGTATCAGAGCTTCATGCTTTGAAGAGGTGAGGGTGTATACATCAGATCATCAGCGTTTTTGCTTGCAAGAACTCTGATTTTGGAGAGGGATTCAAGCTCACTGAGAAACAAACAATCTGTGGACCATAAGTGGATCAAATCAAGGCTGATCTGATTCAACAAAACTCTATATGGATAGAGAGCTCACACGTGTGAAATCAGCCCTCATTAATGAGTGCTACTTCTCAAGGAATGATCCAAATTTGATGTTTTATAGCTTGTTGTATAGGTATTGAAGAGTAGAATGTGTTGCTCTTGTTTCTAAATCAATTTGATTTGTTTTTAGAAGAGTTTTAGACAATCAGAGAGTTTGAGAGGGTACTCAATCGTGGGATATGCCAAAGTGAGCACACATCTGTCTTTTTCACCATTTTCATCATTTTTCACTATCAATCAAGTAGAATTGGATAAAAGTGAGTGTTCTGGGGTCTTAGACTTTTCATTTCACACATATTACTTTGTTTGAGTTGAAAGTAAGTTCCTAGAGAGTTTATCAGTACTTTGAAACTTGTGGGAGATAGACTTCTTGCTTGCATGTGCTTCTTCTTTTGTGACTGAAGCAAGATCCAAGTTCAAGATAGATTGATTTTTTGTATTGAGAATTTGTTCTCACATATGTTGCTAGATTTCATAGGGTGGATCAACATCTGTGTTAGATCCTAGATTGAGATAGCAAGCAACATCCTTTCAGTTCCATTTTTTATCATTACTAGAATTTCTCACCAAGAAGATGTCTTCATCTGGTTCACATTTATTAGAGCACAGTGAGAGATTAACATCTTCCAATGGAAGATCAGAATGGAATCATTATTGATTCTACAGGATGTAATGGATATTGTGAGTGGAGCTGAAGAAGAACCTGCTACACCTAATGAAGCTGTAGCATTCCACAAAAGAACCAAAATTGCCCTTCATTTTATAAAAATGAATACTACTAATGAAGTATTAAGAGAGATAGTACATGCACCACTGCCAAGGAAGCTTGGGATACTCTAAAAACAATTTATAAAATCAAAAATACTTCTAGATTGCTTATACTTAGAAACCAAATATTTCTAAGTTATCATAGAGTAGATGAGAGTGCTTCATCATATGTCATGAGAGTTAAGGATCTTCATCAAGAGTTAGCTGGTATTAGTGATGCTCTTAAGAACACTGAACTTGTTCAAATAGTCCTAAATGGACTTAGAGATGAGTATGACAATATTGTGCAGCCTTATCCTGTCAGGGAGGATCTTCCATCCTTGGAGACACTGCAAGGTGTTCTCATTGCTGAAGAAAGCAGACAAGAGAACAAGATGCTGAAGGTGGTGAGGATCAGTCCTCACAAGCTACAACGTCCAGTGGCAAGAAGAAGTTGTCAAAGATCAAGTGTTTTTTTTGCGGCAAGAAAGGACACTATGCATCAAACTGTTTCAAGAAGAAGAACCAATCTAAGCAAGCTAACCTTACTAATGAGGACGAGTGTGAGCGTGTAGAGAGTGAAAGAGAGGATTCATTAATGATGTCTACTTTTTCATCTTTTCCTTTTAAGAATGAAGAAGTCTAGATAGTGGGGCTAGTTCCCATATGTCTAGTTCTAGGAACTCTTTCACTAATCTCATGCCATATCTAGGTGCAAAAAGATCAATCTATACTGATAATGATGTAGAGTGTAGAATTAAAGGAATAGGTAGTATTCCATTGCATGCATCATCATCAAAATCTTTTTGCTTACATGATGTATTGTATGTACCTAGATTGACCAAGAATCTCATTAGTGTAGTACAATTGTTTGATAACAATGAACGTTCAATGGATTTCTACAGCTACCTACACTTAAAGCGGATTGACATCAGAGCCTACACTACACTGAACTTGCATAAATATACAGAACAAGAAGCAAGAGACTAATCTACAACATGTTAGAATTCCAAGAATCCAGAAACTAACCAGCCTTTTGATTCTTGGACATCCCAAGAACATCAAGAGCTAGAATGTTAGAGAATATGCAAGATTTATGCCACATTTCTAGCCTATTTAGTTTGCTTGAATGCTGGCTCCTACATTAATCCACAAGAAAACAAGAAATCTAGTCCACAAGTAGGAAAGCAAGAAAACTAATCCACTCTAAATCCACAACCACACACAATATGAATGGAAGGGCATGATCATAGGGGCATCACTCAAGAAAACCATCATGATCAAGGAGCTTAGTGTAGCATCAAACTCATGGAAAATCTTCTTATTAAGCATGTAGTAGATACAATGCAAAAAGCTCCTCTTCACAAAGAGGGAGTCTCTTAAATAAGCAAGAGAGCTCCTTAGGTGGCATCCTAGTGGAATTTCCACATTTCACAAATTACAAATGGAATATTGCTCTCTACTAGAGGTCACCATCAAAATGTGGCTCACTCTACTTTCTTTAAGAGAGGTCTACTTGCATTTATTGCATTTGCTTAGAAATACTAGTTCCTACATGGTCATTCCATCTTCCAAGATTCACCATGAGGCTTACACAGTTCTTACTTGTTTTTCCTAGCTAGTATTTCTCGGCTCTCATACTCGGCTCTCAGTCTTCATTAGTCCGTCTTCTCAGAGACCTCCTCGGTCTAAGGTGAGAGGTGCTCTTGAGTTGCTTTGTCAGAGTCTTGGGAATTCGTCAGAATCAGCCAACAGAGACCAAGGTTCTACAGGAGGATCTGTGGAACAAGAGATTGGGTCATCCCAATTTCAAAGTCATGCAATCTATGGTCAAAGAAGGAAAAGTTGTTGGTCTACCAAAGACACTGTCAAAGGAGCTTCTACCATGTGAAGCTTGTGTGCTGGCAAAGTCACACAGGAGGCCTTTTCCTAGATTAAGTATCAAGACAAAGCAACCATTTGAACTTGTACACTCTGATGTTTATTTCTCATCAACTAAGAGCAAAGGAGGAGCCAATTGCTCTGTCTCTTTTGTAGATGATTATACAAGATATTCTTGGATCTATATGATGTCTTCAAAAGCCATGGCCTATGATGTTTTTCTTACTTTCAAAGCTTATGTAGGGAAGCAGTTTCCTTTCAAGTTAAAAGCTTTAAGAAGTGATAGTGGAGGAGAATACACTTCCAATAAGTTTAAAGACTTTTGTGAGAGAGAGGGTATTCAAAGAGAGTTTTCTTGTTCATATACTCCTCAACAAAATGGAGTTGCTGAGAGAAAAAATAGAACTTTGTGTGAATGTGCAAAAGCCATTAGGCTAGAAGCTTCTCTGCCTAAAGAATTTTGGGGAGTTGCATGTGCAAACTATCTTTGTAATAGGCTTCCAAATCTTGCAATAGGAGGAAAGACACCATTTGAGATGTTGTGTAAGAAAAAGCTTAAGGTAGATCACCTTAGGATTTTTGGCTGTGTATGCTTTGTGCATGTGCCTCTAGAAACTAGGAAGAAGGAAGATCCTAGTGCAGTAAAAGGAATTTCTGTAGGATATGCATCCACTAAAAAAGCATACAAAATTTATTTGCCCTCTACTGACAAAAATGTTGTTAGTAGAGATGTGATCTTCCATGACGATCAGAAGCTTAACTTGGATGATGCACAGATCAAGGAGACTCATGCAAGATCTACAATCATCAATCTTGATGCTGTTCAAGAAGAGGTGAGGCCGAGATGACACACCCAGAAGATCTACACGAGCAAGATCTGAGCCAAGGAGGCTCACATATGATGAAGAAGGAAGGCAAGTGGAAGGTGAAACTTCCTATCACGCACTTTTTATATCAGATGAAGAGCCTAAGGATGTCCAAGAAGCTTTTCAATCCAAGGAGTGGGTTGGAACTTTCAACCATGGACGACAATAGATCCTTATAGATATGGCAATGCATTGTCATCTCCTTGTTGTGCACCTTGGCCCTCTGTGGAACCTTTAATGCCCATGCATTGGAGATGGCAATGCATTGCAATGCGCATGATGCATACGAGTGTCATCTACGATTGGAGATGACAGTGTCCTTTCAATGTGCCTGTTGCATGTCATCCCTAGAGTTCACCATAAGACCCCACCGAATGATATATTGGGTCTACGATGGGGTTGGTGACCAGTTAGTGGTAACAACTATAACTACCGACTATAATACCACAACTATAACTACCGACTATAATAGCCGACTGAATCATATATTGGGTCCGGGATGGAGTGGGTGGCTAGTTAGTGTAATGTAATGATAATTGTAGGTGAGGCATCCAAACTAACGTTCTCTCTTCCCACTAACATGACTTGTTTGTTTGGCAAAATGGTAGGTGAGATTGTCACTATTTTGGCCCCTTGTGTGTGACGTGTTCTTATTAAGAATAATAACATGGGAAAAAAGCTCATTAAGAAGCCCACAAACTCCGATCATGCTCTCGATCCATTTTGTGAGGTGCTACGGAAGCTAAAGCTATGGCGGAAGGAAGGCTGGTGTTGATTCTGGTTCTGGGTTTCGTTGCTTGCACGCGCATTGGGAGGGCTGTTGCTGCACCTTCTCCAGCAGGATCTAGTCTTCTCGAGCTGGAGATTTTCATTGGGCGGATGCGTAGCCAGTTGCCGCATCCCAGCACGCAACTGCAGGCGGCAAGGGGCGTTCTGGCAAGGCTGCTTCCTCAACATGTCTCCTCATTCGACTTCAGCATCATTTCTTTGGTAAGGATCATTGGCTCTGCCATTGTTTTTGTGCTGGATTGCCTTTTTTAAGTTTTGTCATTGCTTGTCCGCTGAACTGCCTGTTATGGAGCTATTCATACTGGTTAAGCAACCATGACCCTTACATTCCATCTCTTGTGCTCTGTAAGAGTAAATCGTAATCTTATGCTCATCTTTCTGCTTGCCATCTATCACAATGATAAGGAAATTGATGAAGAACGGACCTTTTGCAGCTCTGATCCCAAAACTGGCATCGAAGAGCTGCTGCATTGCGACTGAATTTGAAGATAGGATGCATTTTAATGTGTTAACATGCATTCAGTTTTTTATATGCTAAACGTGATCAATGTGCCAGTAATTGTCTATATAGTGGATGCTTGGTTCTTCAAATGAGTGTCGACTTTTCATAATTGCAGAATCTATCCTGCCACTTATATTTCATTGTACACAGGAGTCCCACGTGTACAGGGGACTTAACCTTTACTTCCCTCTATGAAGGACATTATTGACTGTTGAGATTAGTTAGTTAGTTAGTTTGTTTCACTTTTGAGTTTTAGCCAACCCTGAACTCCTTATACAGACTCTACGTGGCATAATTATGATTTTCATGTGTACCACACATAGACGTGGTGTTTTTGCTGCTTGAATTATAAGTACCATCATAAATTGGGACTCTTTTCTTGCACGTAGGAGTTGTCGGGGACCCGTTCCTAGCACAATACTTAAACTTGTGCCTATCACATAGTCTTTCCTTCACTTTGGGATGATTCGGAGTTTCTTGTCACTAGTTATAGGTGGAGACAGGTCGTTCCCAGGGGACTTTCCAGGAAAACATGTTTTGGCAGATGCATATTGTGGGAGAGGTTGAGATAGAGGAGCATTTGACTTTTTGTTGCTCGATCTATTATGAGATGAGAGGAAAATACAAGTATCACTTTCTCAATCAGCCAGCAACAATTCACTCCCTGATATGAAAGGAGGACTGGAGATGTGTCACAACGATGATATGAGAGATGATACACCTGTGGATTGAGGTCTGTCACACTACTAGCACCAATGACTAGAGTCTCACATCACATCCTTCTTCTCCAAGCATTGCTCTCAGATAGATGTAAAGCTAGAGTTAGAGGATGTGGTGATCATTCCTTTCAGACATTGTGAATAGAAGTAGTGTCAACCTCGAGAGTCACACATGAATGCACACATACCATTTCGCACACATGCTCGTCTTGATGTACGACATGTATAACATTACCTTCAACAACCATGGCTTCTATAATGGCACTCTTTTGATGATTGCCTTAGGATTTGAAATCATGATATATTTTCACTATTGGATAGATTCAAGGGACCTTGTCATTGTTATTTGTCTTCATGTTGCACCATCCTTTTTCGAGTAGTTTTTTAGCTCACTTTGTTGCTCAAAGATGTGATATGCTCCCACAACAAGAATACTCTTGAAATATGCTTATTTCCTCTTATGTATGTTTGGGTGCCCAAAGAATGGTAGTACTTCTCTCTCTCTCTCTCTCTCTAAGGGTGGGAGCGGCTCGGTGCCTCAACAAGGACACCTGCCATGTAGGAAATAGAAGCGTAAGGATCCAGGATCTTAACTATTCAATCGCACAAAGCGTTCTCAAAAGAAAGAGAGAGATGGCTAGAAACCCTCTTGTAGAAACTCGTGAACAGCCAAGGAGAATAGTCAGTATTGCTTACAATTGTGTTTGATACAAAGGAGATGCACACATATATATAGTCTTCCAAAATAACTATCTAACTTTTCCTTTCATGACTATCCAACTTCATGACAATCTAACTTCTATAAGTTACATAAAAAGAATAAGGTACCTCCAAATGTCAAGTTGGAGTATATATAGTCACAATCAGGCCTAGTGGACCCACGAGTCCCTACCAAGTTAAGAACGTACTAACTTAGTTAACTCTAAGTTTAGTAGGCCTAATGGAGATAAATAAACCATGGCTACACAACTCTTGACCTTTTGGGTCAAAGTTACCTATGGCAATGTAAGCAATTCCATTTACATTCCAACACTCTCCTTAAATGGAAATGCATAACATAACATGAAGTAACTTCTCGATAGAGAAAAATGCAACTTGCTGTTCGAACTTCATGTCGCCAAATAAACTTTGCACCGAGGCAGTTGAAATCTCATTCCCAATCATATCCAACATATAAAAGGAAAAGAATGCGTAATAATGAAACATCAAGTCGAAAGGTGAGGATTTGCATGCTCCATCCGAAGTAAGGAACTAACATAAACTTGGCAATAAGTCGAAACATGGACTTGTATTCCATCATAGGCTCTCACATCATTCAAAAAAACTTCTTACCATAAGGACAATAAAAAAGAGTACCAAACTCTTTTGGCATCACATCCTCCCAAACCTACCATCAATGATTTGTTCACATAGAATAGGCAATGTACCAACATCATGATGAAGAGTAAGTGTAGAGCCAAAAAAATCAGCAAGAGGTACTGATTTTAAAGAGGCATGTGCCTTCCCTTCGTAGTAAGACATTTCTTTGTTGTCCTGCAAAGTCTCCAATAGCCGACAAGGAACTGTTATGGGCTGTTCAACACTTTGCTGCGCAAAGTGTTCCCAACATGGACCATGTTGTCCATAATCTTCCGCAGGCCGTTCCCGAAGCCTAATGGACTGCTCGTGATGTAAAATGGGCTGCAAATGACCAAAAGAAGATGACTGAACCTGCTGTCCAATGTCTTCAGCATAAAATTTTGACAAATTATCAAGAGATGCATCAACAATGGCATCATCAAAGTTGTCCCTCGAAGAGGCATGGGATGACATAGAAGATTCTTCAATAATGAAAAATCCTCTCCAAACAAATGCTCGCTCTTAACACTTTGAACAAAAGTACTGACACATGTTGACTCCCTCCTCGATTAGTACAAAACGGTTCCAAAGAGTGCTTGAATTTTTTAGCCTTTGCTAAAACATCAAATTGAAAAGGTTTCGAATGAAACTTTTCACTAATGCATCCATCACATGCATCAACTTGCCACGGCTTGAAAAAAGAAGATTGCTTCAACATTTGCTCAATGTATCGTTGTTGAGAGATGAAGATTCCAGCCCCATGTGGAAGATCAACAAGAACCCAAGTGTGGTTTCTGTCCCCTAAGAGAAATGCTCAATGATGACACAAAGGGAAGGTAAGAATTAGGAAGAGAGTTGAGAGTATTAGATACAAATTGTGAGTCTTCAATCACCTCATCGATACTAAGAAGCTCCTCTCAAAGATCCTTGATCTTCGTCGAGTGGTTTGTAAGCAAATCACCTTCTTGCATCTTCAAGATAGAAAGTTGATTTTGAAGATATACCACTTTTGCCACATTCTTTACTTGAAACATCTTGGCAAGAGTCTCCCAGGCACTTTTGGAAGTCTTGCATGATCTAATATGAGGAAGGATAGATCTCTTCACCGATAATGCAATGACGGAATGTGCTTGTGCGTCTCATCGATCCCACTTCTTTGCTCATCGGAAGACACAACCGTTGATGATGAAGTAGTTGCTCTAGTTGGTGTAGTAGATGCAATGTAGGCGCTCTCTTTGTCACCATTAACTACTTCCCACAAACCTTTAGCAATTAGAAAGTTCTTTATCATGTAGCACCACAAGGAATAGTTTGTGTCATCCAGCCTATCTTCATTAAATAAAGAACCAATAGACTCCGATTCTTTAGCCATAACTTAAAAATCAGCTTGTAGTAGATAGGAAATAGACTTTCCAAGACAAAATCTACTCAAAGGGCAGCAACCTCAAAGCTGAAATTATGAGCACAATAGATTGCAATACTCCACATGCAATTTGCTCAACAAGTAATGAAATAGATGGTTGATTTATGCACAAAAAACAGAATGCTCACAAATAGGTAGACTTCAAATGAAGCCAAAACCAAAACCAGAAATTTGTGGCTAAAAAGAGTGCACACTATGTGCATATAGAGCTGATGGTAACGCCCTACTCCAAGCTCACAAACAGGGAAATTTCAGTAAGAAATGCGTCCAAAACACTTGTATCTTCATTTGTAGATGGGCGCCCTCCTACAAAGAAGTAAATCTGAAATTTTGAGCATGTAATTGATTCAAAATCACATGCAATTGGTTTGAGCATGGGCGCCCTGCTGCTAGCTCTCAAATAGTGAAGGTGCCCTGCAATTTCGTGCAAAAAACTTATTACAATACGAACAGATTCTTCACTTGCAAAAATCAGCCACTTGCTGATTTTCTGCTACCAAAAGAGAAGAAGATAGCTTCTTGTAGGGCGCCCTCCTGTAAACAATCTGAACACCTAGTGGCTCTGATACCATGTAGGAAATAGAAGCCTAAGGATCCAGGATCTTAACTATTCAATCACACAAAGCATTCTCAAAAGAAAGAGAGAGATGGCTAGAAACTCTCTTGTAGAAACTCGTGAACAGCCAAGGAGAATAGTTAGTATTGCTTACAATTGTGTTTGATACAAAGGAGATGCACACATATATATATAGTCTTCCAAAATAACTATCTAACTTCTTGTTAGAGGTCTCAACACCACAGTAGGGCAAACACTAATTGATCCACCCAACCTTGCCTACTCCCTGATATGGAGTAAGCCCCTCCTAGCCTAGTGTGAGGACTTATAGCATGCATATTGCCAAGTGTCGGCCACGTGACACTGACGTGGCCGATTGCATGTCGGGACCCAACGTGGGGCCTTGTCTTGCTGACAAGATCCCTAGGCTGCGTTAGGCCCGGCATGGCTATGGTCCATGCTGGAGCACACTACTCACACTGTCTTGCCCTGTTGGACGTGTACTCTGGACACGCCCCTGACTGTGGTATCTAACCTCTTGTGTTCCCTAGGGTTCGGCACTGGTTACAGGCTCATAACACTCCCTCCCCCTTAAGAACTGTCTTGGTCCTCTAAGACAAAGTCTGGAAAAATCTTGCAAAGGACGCTGCCTTTTTTCCAAGTGGCATTCTCAATTGGCTGATCGTTCCACTTGACCAAATATTCTTGGTATAGAGTATGACGAGTCTGCATCTCTCTACTACCAAGGATCTCCTCTGGTTCATGTGGAGGTTGCTAAGAATCCAATGGGAGAACTAGTACACTGTTCCCCACCAGATTTTCAGATCTGGTTAAGGCATTTCGTAACTGGCTTACATGAAAGGCTGGAAAAACCTTAGCTGTGTGTGAGTTCTAGTTCATAGGTGATCTCACCTAGTCTCCTACTAATGGTAAAGGGACCACAATACCTAGGAGACAACTTAGCACACACTCTTGATTTGAGGGTCTTAGAGTCAACAACAGAGAACTGCACATCCCGTCTGTGTGGATCTGCATAATGCCTGGCTCGATCCTGGGATTGCCTAATGCTACGCTTAGCATGTTCTATCATCCGGTTTAGGTCTTCTAAAAAGTTTCTGGCTGCTTTAGCTTTTTCCTGTTTAAACCCTATAGCTGTGGGTGAGCGTGGCTGAAAACGGAATACTGTTTTCATTTGAATCCTTGAGTCAACTGATCCTCAACATTGCGGTTTCCTTGGGTAAAATAGGCTCTGAATCCTCAACGTCATCTGACGTATACTCGGACTCATCATCCTAAACGGAAGCTGCCATATTCTTGGATGAACTGGCACTAGCTCTGGGAACTGGTTCTAGAGTTTGTAACTATTTGTTCTGGACTGAGTTCCAGATAGTAGAGAAGTAAGCATCATGCTGGCACTTCCCTCTCAAGGACTCCAGTAACTCACTACGAATATGAGTAAAACTCAGCTCGTTTATCATAGGCATTCTACCCCCGTCTATATCTGATAGACATATCAAACTCTTGCATTAATTCAGCCCAACGGGCTTTCCGACCTCTGAGCTCAGGCTGATTGCAAAGGTATCTGAGGCTTTCATGGTCTGTCAGGACCTCAAAGTTAGCACCATACAAATAATGCCTCCAAGTCTTAAGGGCATGAACTATGGAGAAGAGCTCCTTTTCATAGGCACTATACCTAGTCTGTGCTGGTTTGAGTTTTTTACTCTTGAATGCAACTGGTCGTCCATTCTGAGTTAGTACAGCACCAACTGCAAAGTTGCTTGCATTTGTTTCGACCACAAATGGCTGATTGGGGTCGACGACCTTTAAAACTGGTGCTGTAGCTAAGGCTGTTTTGAGAGCATCAAAGCTATTTTGATGTGAGGACTCCCATATGAACTCCTTTCCCTTCCCCTTAAGAAGATTAGTCATAGGAACTGCTATCTGAGCATATTCTTTGAAAAATCGTTTGTGATATCCTGCCAAACCTAGAAAGATCTGTAATTCTAAAATATTATGATATCCCGATCTAAGGTCAATTTTACTGAAAAATCTAGCCCCGTCGAGTTGGTCAAACAACTCGTCTGTCCGAGGCATTGAGTATATATTCTTAATTGTGGCCTTCTTGAGGGCTCTGTAATCTACGCAAAGACACATAGACCCCTCTTTCTTTTTCACCAAAAGGACTGGTGATGCCCATGGTGAACCACTAGTCTGAATTTGGCCTTTCCCAAGATAATCTGTTAACTGCCTAGTTATTTGTTCATCCTCTGTTCGACTGACCCGATACAGAGGTTTAGAAACAGGTGCTGTACCTGGTACTATTTATTACATAATCTACATCTCTGCTAGGTGGTAAACCATGTAAACATCTTAAAATTTAGACAGTAAAGTTTCTAGTTTATTTACTTGCTGCTGTAAAGTACTGGAAATAGAAACTTTTGGAATAAACTGAAGGTCACATAAGAATACCTGATGGTCGCTATCCCCGATTAGCTGACGGAGCTTTGAACTGCAAACCATAGGACTGTTGGGGACATTATGCTCCCCATGCAACTGGATCTCTTTGCCTTCATACTGAAAGTTGAGGGTCTTCTCTTGATAGTTTCTGTGGAGGGAAGAGTTATGAATGTAGCCACGGCTGATCTAGATTTAGTCTATGAAAGCATCACATAAGCAAGACTTAACCCTAGAAAGCAGGAGAGAGAAAGCTTAAAGAGACTAAAGAAGGAGATCATATCATAAGCCAAGTAACAAATGACACAGAATCCCTACTTATAGCCAAGAGGAAGCCCTAAAAGGAAGCTTCCAGTGGCTAGGGCCAAACTGAGAGGGAAAATAGTGCGCCCTCCAAGAAGGCCCCCACTCTCAGTAATATGACCAAATAACCAATATAGTGAATCATGGGGCCCAAGGCCAATAATATGGTCTAAATGTCAATAATAGGGCCCAAGGCCAACCATATAGTCTAAATGTCAAATAATGAATAAAAAAGGGCCCAAAGCCTGCCTATACATAAAGTAAAGTAAATGTAAATGGACATGGTGAATGTAATGAGCCGAGTCCATAACTCTCCCCGACACAAAAATAAGACCCAACTGCCATAAAGGACTGGATCAAGTAACAGCAAGCCGCCCTGGAGGATCAATTGGAACAGCATCTGGTGTAGTAACAACTGGAGCCACAGCTGATGTAGAGGAATCAACAAGTGCGGCAAGAGCACGAGCCTGATCCGCAAGTGACGGTGTATGATAAAAGACATTAATAGGCTCCCATGTGGCCTCCTCAACAGGACGACCATCCCACTGGACTAGGAATTGAATCTGCCGGCGGCATCAACTATGATGCAAACGCACCTGAAGGATAGCAGCAGGTAATAAAGGAAAGAGATCCGGTGCAGTAAGAAACTCAGCATCACGAGGAACATCATCCTCAATAGCAGCACGTAATAAACTGACATGGAATATATCATAGGCACGTGTGGAAGCAGGAAGCTGAAGACGATATGTAACTGGACTAAGAACCTCCACTACACAATAAGGCCCATAATAACGTGGTGCAAGCTTCTCAGTAGAAGCATGGCCCTGAATAAAATGATGACGTGCAAACCGTAGGCGTAGATATACCATATCACCAACATGAAACTCAACATGACGTCGATGACGATCAACTGAAGCCTGATAACGCTGCTGGATCTGCTGCAAATGGGAACTGGCCTGGAGAATAAGCTCGCGAGCACCTGATAGAAATGAAGACAGTGTCACAGGTGTATCCTCGGGAGGAAGAGGAATACCAGGTAAAAGAGGTGCATAACCATGAGATAATAAAAATGGTGCAACGCTGGTGCTGGTACTAACAGAGCTGTTATAGCTATACTCTGCCAAACATAAGTGCTGATCCCAATCCTTCCCTGAAGGAGTAACAAAATGGCGCAAATAATCCTCAAGGATCCTGTTAAGGACCTCAGACTGCCCATCAGAAGTAGAATGATAAGCAGACCCCATAAAAAGCTGTACATCCAATATACGCATAAGCTCTGTCCAGAACAATGATGTAAACTTACTATCCCGATCAGAAAGGATAGTACGAGGAAACCCATGTAGGCGAAATATCTCTGAAAGGAACAAGCGTGCACACTGCTCTGCTGTGATAGTACTGCGGACAGGTATGAAATGTGCCTGTTTCGAGAACCTGTCAACTACCACCATACATGAGTCGTGACCACGACGGGTGCGGGGAAGGCCAATGATGAAGTCCATAGAAATATCAGTCCACTGGTGGTGAGGAATAGGCCAACTCTGAAGCAAACCAGCGGAATTAGCACGGGAGTACTTATTACGTAAGCAGAAAGGACAGGTATGAATAAGTACAACAAGCTCTTTCCTAAGGGATGGCCAATAGAAATGATCCTTAAGACGAGCATAAGACTTCTGAAAACCAAAATGACCCCCAACTGGGGACGAATGAGCATCCGACAACAACTGAGAACGGATACCCAAAGAACTAGGAATACAAAGAGAACCATAATGATAAAGACGGTGGTCAACAATGGAATAAGCCTGATGAGGTGAAGACGACATAGGTGGAGCAGAACTATAAACATCACGAAAATCAGAACATGTAAGATAAGCAGATGGAAGATCATCAAACCAGGAAGGGATCGTGGCAACAAGGGTATTCAATAAAGCAGGAAGTCTAGACAATGCGTCAGCAGCAGTGTTAGCACGACCAGGACGATACAAAATAGAAAAATCAAAAGATTGTAAAAACTGCAACCAACGAAACTGACGATCACTAAGATCACGCTGGGAGAAGAGATAACGTAAGGACTGATGATCAGTAACGATATCAAAAGGAACACGGTACAGGTAATGGCGCCACTTCCTAAGAGCATAGATATGGCAAGAAGCTCTTTCTCATGGACAGAATAACGTTGCTCATAAGAGCGTAAACGACGCAACTCATAAGCAATAATACACTGAGACTGACGAAGCAAGGCACCCAAACCAACATTACTAGCATCGGTCTCAACAATAAATTTCTGATCAAACTGTGGTAAACACAGGACAGAGGCCTCCACAACAGCACGACAAAGAGTGTCAAAGGCGAACTGACAATCAGAAGTCCAAACAAAAGCACTAGACTTCTTCAAAAGGGCATGAAGAGGGGCAGCCACAGTGGCAAAGTGAGGAACAGGACGACGAAGGTGAGTAGCGAGACCAAGAAACATACGAACATGGTGGACATCTGTGGGAACAGGCCAATCAGCGATTGCCCGAACCTTATGAGGGTCCAAACGAATACGACCATCACAAATGAGAAATCCTAAAAACTCAATCTCAACAACAGCAAAGGAACACTTAGAAAGTTTAGCAAACAACTAGTGATGAACAAGCAATTGAAAAACAGATAAAAGATGTAACACATGCTCATCAAGAGTCTTACTAAAAACAAGAATATCATCAAAATAAACTAAAACACAACGACTAAGGAGAGGACGCATGATGTTATTCATCACATTCTAGAACGTAGGTGGACCATTAGTAACACCAAAAGGAAGAACACGAAACTCATACAAACCAAGATGGGTACGAAACGCAGTCTTGTGTTCGTCCGAAGGATGCATCCTAATCTGGTGATAGCCAGAAAGTCTATCTTAGAGAAAAGATGAGAGGTGCCTAACTGGTCAAAGAGATCATCCATGTGAGGAATAGGATACTGGTTACGGATGGTCAACTTATTGAGGGCACGATAATCAATGCAGAGGCGTTTGGAACCATCTTTCTTACTGACAAGGAGAGCAGGGGCACCAAAAGGACTGTGACTAGGAACAATAAGGCCCTGATCTAGTAAAGCAGTAATATGAAGCTCAACCTCATCATGCTCAGACTTAGACATACGGTAAGGAGGCCGGGAGGGAGGAGCAGAACTAGGACGCAAATCAATATGGTGGTTCACATCACGTAATGGTGGTAGCGTCGTAGGTTCTGAAAAGACAAATGCATACTGATATAATAAGTCAGAGATCACCTGAGGAACAACTGCTGGAGGAGAGGTAGTCACTGGAGAATCTGCTGCAGCACGCTGAACACATAATAAAGCTGCACAATGAGCCTTAGGTAGGCTGCGGATAAACTGCTTCTCGCTGATCAGTTGGAAATCTGCCTGAGAATCAATACCAGCAAGTGAGTGGGTCACTGCATCATGAACAAATGTCAATGTCTGCTGAGACAGGTCCAAAATAACCGCTCCCAATGAAGCAAACCAATCAGCACCAAGGATAAGGTCATAGCGCTCCAGAGGAATGATATAAAGATCTGCCTGTCCAGAAAAATCACCAATGCGGTAGGATAATCCTTGAAACATCTGAGAACTAGGAAATGAGTGAGAACTGGCAACCTCGACTGTGAGAGGCTGTGGAGCAGGAATAGGTGAAGCGCGTATCCGGCTGAGAACATAACTGCTGATAAAGGAATGAGTGCTGTCGGTATCAACTAAAGCAATATACTCACGACCAGTAATGCGCACACGTAGCCGAATGGAGCGAGGACCGGGGCACCCTATCCAGGTAGCATAAGCAAGCCGAGCATGGCAAGTAGCAGGAAGTAAATCAGTAGAAGGCTCAGGAGATAGATCAGGCTCATCAGATATATGAATGTAGATATCGGACTCATCTGGGGTAGTGCCCTCATGGTAGAAAACAGCAGTAGAAGTAGGCAGGGGCTGGCGGCAATCACGGGCAATGTGGTCAGGACTCTTACAACGAAAGCAAAGATGCTTCTGCTGAATGTCAGCGAACTCTGCAGACGTGTAACGTCGGACAAAAGCAGGACGAGGAGGCGGAAGGCGAGGAGCGGGAGAAGCAAGAGAAGAGGTCGGGATGACAGGGGATGGGGTAGATGGGGCCGGAGATGGTAGAGGTGAAAGAGATGGACGGGGTCGGGAAAAGCGAAAGGGAGCAGGATCAGGGTACTTATGCTGTAAAGTACTAGCAAGGGACATGGCCTCAACAAGTGTGGGTGGACTGAAAGAAGAGACATCGTATCGTAGAGCACCACGAAGTCCAGCAATGTAGCGAGAAATAAGCTCGGTGGGCTGAAGATCTATAAAGAGGTAGGAAAGGTCCATAAACTGATCTGTATAGGAAGAAAGATCACCAGTCTGAGTAAGACTACGGAATATATCACGCTGGCGGCTCAGCCATTGAGGGTCAATCATAGCATGACGAAGATCACGACGAAAGGTAGGCCATAACTGGAGACCGTCCCGATCTGGGTCAAGTCGGTAGACCCGCCACCAAGTGGCAGCACGTCCATCTAAATGTAAGGCGGCTAATTGGATCTTCTGAGGATCAGTCTTAGGGTAAATCTGAAAATAAGTATCAAGCTTTGCAAACCAATTCTCTAACAAGTTCCCGTCAGAGGAACCAGAATAGGTGGCAAGCTGTACCCGATCACCAAAATCTCGAGCAAAATGTGGCTCAGGAGCTAGATGTCGTGGAAAATGTGACTCAGGAGCTGTAGGACGTGGAAAACCGGGTGGTGGGTAGGTGGAAAATGAGGCCCACCGCCAAAGGAAGTAGACGAGGATGGAAGTCCAAATGGAGACCCAAATGATGAATGAACAGGGGCTTTGCCAGGTCCATGTGGCTGTAAGGAATCAATCTATGACTGCATAGTGGCAAAGCCGGTCTGTAGAGTGGTAAAGCCGGTCATCATTTGGTCAAAACGACTACTGAGGAGAGTAAGAGAGTCACTCATATCAGCAAACTGTTCATCTAAAGGTCCGGAATGACTCGCAGGTGTAGTGGGTGAGCTAGCCATGAGGAAGAAAAAGTAAGCGAGAAAAGAAATGTGCTAAACAATTGGACGAACTGAAGGAGAGGACATAAGTCGTCACAACAAGCACGCCAATGAAAAGACACAATAGAACTCGCGATGTAAGATGACCGGAAAGGACAACTAAGTGAGAAATACCTCGTAACCGCAACCGGAAGTGAGCTGAAAAATAGCGGCGATATGTCGAGGTACCGGGCAGCCTCCAAAAAAGATGCTAAGGGCCCGACAACGTGGAGTAAACGGTGGGTAAAAGTATGAGAAACAATAATGGACTATGGGGCTGGAAAGGGAGCAGCCAAGGAAAGGAAGTGATAACAAAAAGGAGGTATGGGCAGCGAGGAAACAAGGCTGAAAAATCAGAGATCGCCCTTCAAGGGTAAGAAAAAGTTTGCGATAAAGACGGGGAGCAATCCCGATGCGCGATGAAGTTGGGTGGGAGTGGCTTTCGAAGCATCTAGGCGTGTTTGTATTGTCCGAGGTAGGGTTGCGAACACAGACGGTAGTGTAGGAGGGTGAGCTGAAATTGAGGCGGATGTAGGATGCCAGCTATGGTGGAGTGTGGGCGTCCAAGAGAGGTAGTAAACAGCAAAAAAAAATTGGATCAAAAAGATGGGTTGGTAGGGCGCTAGGAGTGGCTGATGGAAGGTGGCGAATAGGGGCAACAAAAAGCGGAAATTTTCAGCAAAGGAAGGAGCAGTAGGGCGCTGGTCAGCAAGCATGAGGGCGCCCAATAGGGCAGCAAATAGGAGGCAGTAGGGCACCCAAAATAGGGGAGGAAAAAGGCTGAAAATGCAGCAGTAGGCAGCCAGCAAGAGGGCGCTAGAAATGGGCAGCAAGTGGGCGCCTGTCCTCCTCCGATCCGTCGTGAAAATCTGCAAGACAAGTGTGGAGAAATGCAGAAGATCCGGCTGAAAAATGGTGAAGATCCAAGCTGAAGATGGGCGCCCTCCTGTGAGAGAAAAATCTGCTCAATGGAGATGCTCAGGAAAGTGCTCTGATACCAAGTTATGAACGTAGCCACGGCTGATCTAGATTTAGTCTATGAAAGCATCACATGAGCAAGACTTAACCCTAGAAAGCAGGAGAGAGAAAGCTTAAAGAGATTAAAGAAGGAGATCATATCATAAGCCAAGTAACAAATGACACAGAATCCCTACTTATAGGAAGCCCTAAAAGGAAGCTTCTAGTGGCCAGGGCAAAACTGAGAGGGAAAATAGTGCGCCCTCCAAGAAGGCCCCCACTCTCAGTAATATGACCAAATAACCAATATAGTGAATCATAGGGCCCAGGGCCAATAATATGGTCTAAATGTCAATAATAGGGCCCAAGGCCAACCATATAGTCTAAATGTCAAATAATGAATAAAAAAGGGCCCAAAGCTTGCCTATGCATAAAGTAAAGTAAATGTAAATGGACATGGCGAATGTGATGAGCCGAGTCCATAACTGGAAGGTCCTAAGCTGTAGAGCCAATCTCTCCCAAGAACAATGTTGTACGATCCAGGTGCATTATCTGAAAGTTTATTTCATCCCGATACCCCTAAATATCAAGATTTAAGCTACTTACCATAGTTTCCCAAATTTTTTTGTCTTCACCCTTGGCTAAAGAAACTATGTACCTATGCTGACTAGGTACTTCTGGAAGTCTGAGTTTCTTAACTAGGGTGTAGTTGATGAAATTATGGGTTGCCCCAACCATGACTCTTACTGACTGGTTACCAATTTTACCATGCATACGTACTAGGTCATGTGGCCCAAAGCTAAAGGGTCTCGCTAGCATTGTAGAAGTTAATTGGCAACAATGTTCATGATCTTCATGGAACACACTTTATCTCGGAAACTGCCGAGTCACTTGGGAAAGTAATGTCTGAACAAGATGAACTTGTTTTTTTATCCTTCTTATATTTTTTAATGAATGGCCCCTTGGGACACTGTCTGACTATGTGTCCCTTGCCCATACACACAAAGCACAAACGTTCTTGTTTGGCTTTCTCAAAATCTTTTGGTTTTAAGGGCTGTATGAGTGATGAACATTTCTGAGGAGCTTCATTATTAATTTTATATACTTTCTTTCTTTTTAAAAATTTCTTTATAAATTGAAAGTCTTTTTGAGTAAGTTGCTCAGAGAAGGATTGCTGTTTCGCCTTCTTTCTACCTATTGAATCATCATAGATTTGAGCATATCTGAGGGCTTTTCTGTTCCACCACTTCCATGGGTTCTTTCCCTTTACTAAAAGCCAAGGCTTCTGTTTCAAGTTCGTCGATGCCTCTCTCTGGGGGTTGATTAGGTCCCTGAGGAGTGGTCATTTTTGGAACAAAAAGAGATGTACCTTAACTTCTGACTGAAAATAAGAAGAAAGATTGACTAAAATGGAAAAAATGAAAGCATAAAAGTAAATGAATGAGTATAATGGAAAATCATTAAGTAAATACATTAACAAACAAAAACAGCTATGCAAGATTCATAACCTCTAATTTAAAGGATTGCATGGTGGTGGAGATAGTGAACGACATTTCATTGCAAGGCATAGTTTATGTTCTTGTTTTATGGTGCTAGATAGCTGTATTATAATTACAAGCCTAAAAGTATGATGTCTAGCATCACCTACCAATATGGTGATATGAAGTAAAATGTTTGGACATAGTTTATTTCCAAGCTTGTCAAAGAGGAACTTGGCTGCTCATGACATAAGCTAGGTGAATGGCTAAAAAAAATTGCAGTGCTGTTTTCTCATCGCTTCTCTCTTTTCTTTAGGATTTATTTAGTGACTTAATAATCATCCTGGTGCTAATAGGACCAATGTGGTGGAAAGGCATGCTTCCAGATTGAGAACTATCAACGTACAAGTGGGGAATTTGTTTCAGAAGAAATAAGGTGATAGGTTATACATTTTCCTTGATTATGTTCTTGAATAGTCTTCTTGAAGGTGTAAAGTTATCGTTTTCTATACTTGTGTGATTCCTATGCGTTTATGAGAAAATTCAAACAATCGTGTGTAAAAAATCTGTAGTGACTAGGGAATGCAGTGTTTTGGACGTGCTACTTGTTCCCAAGCTTGTCTTGGTTGGGAATGTGACTTGAGAACATGTTCTCAGGAGTTGGAAATAGGTTGGGAACGTGTTCCCTGGACACAGTTTCTTTATGGACCTAAAAATGACAGAAATAGCAATGCCTTTGCATAAATACAATAGTCATCCTCTATTTTGTTTATATGGTGTGTTTCTAGGGAAATTTTTTTTATAGATTTGAAGCTCTTAGTTGTATGCATGTTCTCTTATTACATGTCACTGTGATGATGTGGTGTCCTGTTTGTGTGTCCATTCTCTTAGGAATGTTTTTATTCATTTATGTCAAGGTGCACCTAGTCTTGCTTGTTGTTGCTACTGGTTTTCATTGAGAAATGTAAGCTTTGGATACTTTTTTAGGGCAACTTAGGGTACCTAGGTCCCATATGGACATGCTCTTAATGGTAATTGGCGTAGTACCTATAGGTATACTATTTAGAGGCTATTTCTAGTATGTAACTCTCTGTTTTCTTCGTATTACTGCATATCTGTTGGAGTTTTCTTCATTCATATAACAGTCATTGATCATTGGTTGCAGTATCAAGGGGACCACAGGTGTAGAGCTATGTGCAGGACTGCATTGGTACTTAAAGAATTGGTGTAAAGTCCATATCTCATGGGAAAAA